>JADEYB020000229.1:361336-389848 GCA_015832495.2 Alces alces
CAGGTGGTCTGGTATTCCCATCTCTTTAAGAATTTTCCAGAGTTTGTTGTGGTCCACACAGTCAAAGGCTTTGGCATAGTCAATAAAGCAGAAATAGATGTTTTTCTGGAACTCTCTTGCTTTTTCAATGATCCAGCGGATGTTGGCCATTTGATCTCTGGTTCCTCGGCCTTTTCTAAAACCAGCTTGAACATCTGGAAGTTCTCGGTTCATGTATTGTTGAAACCTGGCTTGTGTTAGCCATTGTGTTAGCACCCCAAAATATGAAATACTTTGGTTTATATCTAACAAAATATGTACAAGATTCTATATAAGGAGAACTACAAAAGCCTAATGAATTAAATCAAAGAAGAACAAAATAGAGAAATATTCCATGTTCACAGATTTAAAAAAACTCAGTTTTTCAAGAGTTCAGTTATTTCCAAGCTAATCTATAAATTCAATGTAGTTCCAATTAAAATCCTGGCAAGTTATACCAAGGATATCAACAAACTTACCCTAATGTTTACGTGGAGAGGCAGAATAACCGTGTCATTCAGAGTGAATGACACGGTACTGAAGGACCAATTTGGAGGACTGATGCAACCAGCTTCAAGACTTACTATTATATAAGCCTACTGAAATCTAGAGAGTGTCATACTGGCAAAAGAATAGGCAAGTGTACCAATGGAAAAGAGTAAAGAGCCCAGAAACAGACCCTTATACATACAGTCAACCGACCTTTGACAGAGAAGCAAAGGCAGTGCTACGGTGGAGTACAGAAGTCTCTTCAACAAATACTGTTAGAGCAACCGGATATCCACTCTAGACACAGAACTCGCAGAATTAACTCAAAATGCATCACAGACATAAATATAAAATGCAAAACTGTGAAAGATGACATAAGATCACATAGAAAGTCCAGATGGCCTTTGGTTTGGGGATGCATTTTTAGATAGCACATCAAGATGTGATCCATGGAAGACATCATTTATAAGCTGGACTTCATTAAGCTAAAAACTTCTGCAGTACAAAATATGCTAAGAAACTAAGAGGACACAAATAGGAGAAAATATTTGCAGAAGACACATTCAATTAAGAAATATTATCAAAAATATACAAAGAAGTCTTAAAACTCAACAATAAGAAAATAATCCAATTTGAAACTGATACCAAATAAGATATGGGTGGCAAACAAGAAATGAAAAGATGCTCTACATCCATATGTCATTCAAGAAGTACAAATTAAAACAACATGAAATATCATTACACACTTATTAAGATGACTCAAATCTGGAATACTGACAAGAGGATGTTACAGAAGTAAGAATTCTCATTTATGGTTGGTGAGAATGCAAAATAGCATGGCCAATTTGGGCGGCACTTCAGTGTTTGTTTTATTTTTTTAATAAACATATGCTTTCCATATGATCCAGCCATCATACCTCTTGGTATTTACCCAAAGGATTTGAAAGCTTATATCCACACAAAAAGCCTGCACACAGTTATTTATAGCAACTTTATTCATAATTTTCCAAATCTGAAGGCAACCAAAATATTTTTCAATAGGTAAATGGATTAGTAACCCATGGCATTTTCAGACAATGGAATATTACTCAGCTCTAAAAATCAATGAGCGATCAGAGCATGAAATGACATGGTAGAATCTTAAATGTATATTGCCTAGTGAAAGAAGCCGATCTGAAAAGGTCACACACTGTACAATTCAGCTGTAAGACGACCTGGAGAAGGAATAATTGTGCAGACCGTAAGATGGTCAGTGGCTGGCAGGGATTTTAGATGACGCGGCGGAGCACAGATGGTTTTCAGCTTCAGTGAAACCGCTCTGTGGGATACCATAGCGATGATGTTGTCATTACACATTTGTCCAAATCAATAAAACATACAACACTAACAGTGAACCGCCATACAAATTATGGACTCTGGGTGATTATGGGGTGTCGATGTAGGCTCACTGATTGCTATAAATGAACCACTCTGGCGGGGGATGTTGATAATTGCACAGGCTATGCATGTGTGGGGCAGGTGAGTTACGGGAAATCTCTGGACCTACCTCTCGATTTTTGTGAATACAAAATTGCTCTAAAAAGCAAAGTTTTACTTTAAAATGCGATTATATAATCACAATAGTGTGCAAATTATGACAAACACTATCAAGGGAAAAAGTCTCAATACTCAAAGAATTTTCTCTGAAGGTGAATCATACTAAACTATTCAGACAGCCAGAGAAGAACATGTCTGGAAAAGAAAGCTCTTTGGCAAAAGTTTGATGTAAAGGGTCTTGGGGAATTTCAGGAGATAGGAGAGCAGATTCTGACCCAGAAGAATGGTGATTCTTGGTGAAAAATGGTTACTAAGTTGTCTCTGAAATCCTATCATTCTTTTCTTCTCAATTTAAGAAGCATGTGCATTGTATGAACAAGTGGTTGTAGTCTCATCTGTTTTAAGTTGCTACTTGTTTGTACTTATTAAGTAGTGAGCTAGTGGATATTACACAGGCATCATTTCAAGACACGTTTTTAATTAACTGATGTTACCAATAATTAATAATAATTGAAAATAACAAAGTGCTTCATACCCAGGTAGCTGAGCTTCTGAGCCTTAATGAATGAATTTCTAACACTGCTCTGTATAGAATTTTGAAACTACATTGCTCCTTCATAATAATCTTTAAATAACCCCTGGTGGCTCAGCGGTAGAGAATTCGCCTGCACTATAGAAGGCACAGGAGGCGTGGGTTAGACTCCTGGGTTGGAAGGTGCCCTGGAGGAGAGCATGGCAACCACTCCAGCATTCTTGCCTGAATAATCGCATCAACAGAGGAGCCTGGCAGGCTACAGTCCATGGGGTCACAAAGAGTCAGACACGGTTGAGGGACTGTCACTTTCACTGAACACTGCTTTGATAGTTCAGTTTAAAAACTGAGTTGTTTAAAACCTGAATTATTGACTGAAATTTAGTGACAAGAACACAAATAATGAACATGAATGATTTTTTAAAAGATTGAATGGATTTTATTTATAAATTTCAAAAAAAATCTATTTGATGAAATAAGGAATAAGAATCTTTGAAACCTCTTTCATGTTAATATGAAGTTTTTTCCCAATAGTCTGGCTTATCACTTTTTAAATCACAATTGGTTTGGATAGTGCTTGCAAGAAAACATCCTCACTCCTTTTATTTCAGTTATGGTTCTGTTAAAAAGGCTCAGCTAACCTGAAATCTTTTCAAGTGGGTTTTGAAGTTGCTTCAGACTAACAGGCACAGAGGACACAGAATGGCAATAGCAACAAGGAGGTGTGACTGGAGTGTCCCTTTATCAGCTCAGCTAAGCCAC
Source organism: Alces alces (assembly GCA_015832495.2). Taxonomy (NCBI): domain Eukaryota; kingdom Metazoa; phylum Chordata; class Mammalia; order Artiodactyla; family Cervidae; genus Alces; species Alces alces. The sequence goes on from JADEYB020000229.1 coordinate 364,674, forward strand.
GGCTGACAGTTACTCTGTCAGAAGCTGCAACATCAGAATGTGAGTTAGCAGACTCACCTTTTCCCAAGTGCACAGGTGAAAAATACAAAGGCCTGACAGAACTCACAGACTTACAGAAAACACCTCTGTTAGTAATCCATCATGTGTGTTAACACAAGCCATAGCAATAATCATTACAAGATTTATCACACTGAAGATTTATCACCTAAATTTGTGTATTGAAGGACATTTGTATTAGTTGCCTATTGCTGAGAAACAAATTATCACAAACTTACAGGCTTCAAACAACCACACATTTATTATCTCACAGTTTCTGTAAGTCAGGAGTCTGAGCACAGCCAAGCCAGCCCTCTGCAAGACTGCAATAAATGTGCATTTACTGTTGTTGTTGTTGCTGTTTGGTCACTAAGTTATTTCTGACTCCCCTCCTCCAGAGCCAGGCTCCTCTGTCTCCCTTTCTCCTTCCCTTACTTCTTTTCTCTTTGCCTTCCCTCCACACCTACAAAATATGTATTCAAGGTCTTCTATATACCAGATTCTAGAGTAGGTGTTCAGGACACACCAGCACGTAATAGGTACATTCTAGTAATGACTAAATATACTTGAAAATCAACTTTTTTGATAAAAGAATATGATGCAAGTTAACAAAATGTAACAAAATACAATTCCTTTTTTCTGTGGTCTTTTCAGTTTGCTCGACATACCTGTCCAGCACCTGGGATGCTATTCTCCAAGGTGCTTTCAAAGGGTTGCTGCAACTTGCCCAAATGGAGCAGTTAAACTTCATTTTCAATGCTAATCTTATTATAAATGAGAAGACCCAAAATAAAATGAAAATAAGCCAAGAAATAAACAAAAACAAAGTTAAGAGCTGAAGACAGCCAAGTTTTTCTAAGCTGGAACATCTAATAAATTCAATGCATGCCAGTCTTCAAATTTATCCATAATGTCACTACCTTCAAATTAATATTTCTACTGGGAATCTTACAAAGCATATTATCAGCTTAATTGCTCATATTTATGTAACTATCAGGACTTTTCCAAAGGATATTGTCAACTTAATTATTTTTAAATGTTTTTTGACATGAGATATTTTTATTATGAACTGAGATATAATTCTGAGGTATTCTGAAAACCACTCCAGAATACAGATGCAAGTGTGCATAAATGATAGATCAGAAATACCCTGGTGGCTCAGTGATAAAGAATCTGCTTGCCAATGTAGAAGACATGGATTTGATCCCTGGCCTGGGAAGATTCCAGATGCCACAGAGCAACTAAGCCCCATGTGCCTCAACCACTGAGTCCAAGATCCTAGAATCTGTGCTCCACAGCAAGAGAAACAACCACAGTAAGAAGCCTTCCCATTGCAACTAGAGCATAGCCCTTGCTTTCTGCATTTAGAGAAAAGCCCACGCAGCAATTAAGATCTGGTACAGCCATAAATAAATAAATAAATCAGAAATGTCTTGACCGTGAAGAATTTTGTAGCTACTTATTGTTTTATCCATCAGCTGATATCATGACAAGTTAACGCACTAAAGTCAAAATGATTTTGCCTATTGTAACATTGATCAGGTCATAAGTAAAAAAGAAAACAAACTAAAAGCGAATGGAATGCTCATTCTGTATGACATGTATAGCAAAATAATAAATATATTGAACAAGAGGTATTAATGAATATGAACCTGCTGATTTTCATAGCTTTAGTTATCACATTATTCTGGGTGAGAAAGTTCATCCAGAATAGGTCTTTGAGAACAGTCATTTTCTCCCCTATACCACAAAATCTTCATTTCCATAGAAACTTTCATACTCAGTGGTGTTGCTGTTGTTGTTTAGTTGCTAAGCCGTGTCCAACTCTTTGCAACCTCATGGACTGTAGCCCTCCAGGCCCTTCTGTTTATGGGATTTCGCAGGCAAAAATACTGGAGTGAGTTGCCATTTCTTTCTCCAGGGGATCTTCCTGACCCAGGGATGGAACCCTTGTCTGGTGCATTGGCAGGTGGATTCTTTACCACTGAACCACCAAGGAAGTCCTTCACACTCAATATACAGGTATTAATTGTCTTAATCCATTACTTTGCAATTAGAAATACAGTCAATCTATTAGATTTTGATAGGCTTCAATTACAGATGTGTGCCCTCCAATTAGGTAGCTGTTTCTACCTATTAAATGTGCATATTCTTCCACTAGATCATCATCACCTCCTGTTAGAAGTACATCTCTTCATTTAGATATATCTGCTTTCTAATTGTAAATATTAGCACTTCTATTAGATTTGTGTGCCTTGCAATATGATATATCTGTACTCCAATTAGATATGTCCTTCCTCCTGTTAGATGTGCATTCCCTATGAAGTCAAATTTAAAGCAAAAAGAAATAGGAGTGGGGCACATATATATGTTTAAACAACCCCAGTAAAGATGCAAAGAGATCGACAGCTTAAGTTTGCTACTTGGGCTTTTCTTTTTTTGAGCCCTTGATCTGTCCAGTAAGGGGATGAGAGAAAACATAAAGACAGAGCTCAGATTCTTTCAAGGATAAAAGACTGTTGGTACTGGCATTACATTTTATGGAAAAAGTAAATAGCTTGCTGCTGTCTACTTGAAACAAGCTCAGTTCCAGAAGGCAAAAAATGATAGGAGGAGGGAGAAAAAATAAATAGCATTAAGCAACACTTGTGGTATTTAGTAGAAACGTCTATATATTTCTGGTTTGTAGGAGATTTTTATCCTTATTATCTATGGGGCCTTTTTATGACTTGTAAGGACCCCTTTGAACTTTTGCTTTTGTGGGACCTTTACTCCACAAAGAACTACAAAATATATAGTATATAGCTGTATATAAGAACTAAAATAATACAGGCTGGCTTATTTTTATTTTTCTTGAATATCTACTTGTTGTCAATTATCCATAGAAATTATCTATATCAGTTTTCTAGGGCTGCTATGACAAATAACCACAAACAGATGGTTTAAAGCAACAGAAATGTATTATCATATTTTTAGAGGCCAGAAGTTCAAAATCAAGTTGCTGGCAAGACGAGGCTTTCTCCAAAGGCTTTAGGAAAAGACCTTTGGTTGTGTCTTCCCGCTTCTGGGTTGTTCGTTTACAGTATTGTGGTGGGTTTTGCCGTACACCGACCTGAGTCAGCCATGGGTGTACATGTGTCCCCATCCCGAAGCCCCCTCCCACCTCCCTCCCCATCCCATCCCTCTGGGCTGTCCCAGTGCTCTGGCTTGGAGTGCCCTGTCTCATGCATCGAACTTGGACTGGTCATCTATTTCACATATGGTAATATGCACGTTTCAATGCTATTCTCTCAAATCATCCCACCCTCACCTTCTCCCACAGAGTCCAAAAGTCTGTTCTTTACATCTATGTCTCTTCTGCTATCTCACATATAGGGTCGCCATCACCATCTTTTTAAATTCCATATATATGCGTTAGTATACTATATTGGTGTTTTTCTTTCTGACTTACTTCTGTCCATATAATAGGCTCCAGTTTCATCCACCTCTTTAGAACTGATTCAAATATGTTCTTTTTAACAGCTGAGTAGTACTCCATTGTGTTTATGTACCACATCTTTCTTATCCATTCATCTGCTGATGGACATCTAGGTTGCTTCAGTGTCCTAGCTATTGCAAAAAGTACTTCAATGAACATTGCGTACACATGTCTCTTTCAATTCTGGTTTCCTCGGTGTGTATGACCAGCCGTGGGATTGCTGGGTCATATGCCAGTTCCATTTTCCAGGTTTTTGTTGTTGTTGTTTGCTTTTTTAAATTAATGTATTTATTTTAATTGGAAGCCAATTACTTTACAATATTGTAGTGGTTTTTGCCATACACTGACATGAATCAGTCATGGGTGTTCATGTGTCCCCATCCTGAACCCACCTCCCACCTCCCTCCCCATCCCATCACTCAGGGCTGTCCCAGTGCACTGGCTTCGAGTTTTTTAAGGAATCTCCACACTGTTCTCTATAGTGGCTGTATTAGTTTGCATTCCCACCCACAGTGTAAGAGTATTCCCTTTTCTCAACACCCTCTCCAGCATTTATTGCTTGTAGGCTTTTCGATAGCAGTCATTCTTTTAAATTATTTATTTTTGGCAGTGCTGTATCTTTGTTGCCTCACAGGCTTTTATCCAGTTGCAGGGGGCAGGGGCTACCCTTCGTTGCATTGTGCGGGCTTCTTATTTCAGTGACTTCTCTTGTGAAGCACACGCTCAAGGGCACAGAGCTCCTGGGCTCAACAGCTTCAGATCCCAGGCTCTAGAGCACAGGCTCAACAGTTGTGCCCAGTGGACTGAGTTGCTCTGTGGCATGTGGGATCTTCCTGAATCAGGGATCAAACTTGAGTCTCTTGCATTGGGAGGCAGATTTTTTACCACTGAGCCACCAGGGAAGCCCCCAACATTTTACATTTTTAATCATATAGTAACTCGCATTGTTAATATATTACTTGCAACTAATGTAAATGAGTGCAGTTCATCTTTTTACCTTTGGACCTGGTGATCATTGGCTCCACCCGTTTGTCCCTCCTGCTTGCTTGGCAACCACCTTCGTCTGACTCAGTTCTGAGGCCTCCTTCATCTTGACCACTCATCTCCACTCTTCTAGGGACTTAACATGTACTCATCCCCTAGTGGGGTAAGTACTGGTGCTGAGTAGACAGGATTCCATCCCCTAATCCTGAAAGGTCTGCTTACTTCACATGCAGCAGTAGGACGTGCGTACACTGGAGAGGTGTAGTCATATCATTGCCTCCTCTGAGTTTACTGTGGAGGAATTTTCCAGGTCAATTATATAATCTAATTGTGTCACATACTTAACACTTGCTGCTTCAGACTCAAGTGAAGAATGAGGATGTGTGTTAACACAATTTCTCCTATCAAGCGAACACTTTCCTAACTGTCCAGTATGATGTGTGATTGTGCATATTTATGTGTTAGACGCACTAAGGGTCTTTCCAAATATAAATGTGGGGCTCATTGGAGCCGCTCCCTTACTCTTCCTCTCATTCTCTCTGCTCTTCAGTACACTGGGGTTCAACCTCTCACACCAAAGGCTGGCTTTCGCCATGGCTCCCTGAGCCTTGGGCCCCGAGTGGAGGGCTCTGCCTGGATCTACTTCGTCACGGGAGCCGTTCCTTCTGCTCATCTCAAAATCCTTGTGTCCTGTTTTCTTGGACCATTAGGAGATAATTAAAAAGCTAATGACACAAAATAAAACTGAATTAATAAGTCTGTGGTAACTAATAGCTAAATTTATACCCTTCTCAGAGAGTATCTGCACTGTAACAGCGGTCAGTTGCTTCATTTCCAAATGCATTGTGTAGAATTTTAGGCAGTATTGCAACTCTAGCGCATGAAATGATACGGACTGTGCAAGCATAGAGCAGGACCACGACACAGACTCGGCTAAACATATTGTCGAGGTTTCCCTTAAATAAACTATTTCCCATAACTAGAGTGAAGCTTGTTATGGGTTATACACACAAGATAAAAAGGTTATAGTTCGATTAATGCCAACGTAAAGGGTGAGAATCATAATGCAGTTGTTAAAAAAAGTCCACAATGAATATTTATCTCTCAGATACTCACTTGCTTTGACATACCTCATAAAGGATTGTAAAGAAAAGTACAACAGGAAAATTGCTTGAAAGATAATTTAAGAAAAAGGTTGGCAAAGGAGCTCTGCTATCAGGGAAAAGGCTAATGTGTTGTTTCACTTTTTTTAACAGCTGGATTTGAAGAATCACATACATTTAATGAGCTCCTTAGTCTATCACATATAAAACATCTAGAAAAAAGTGTACCAGAGAGACCTAACAATTGTCCATGGTTTGTGCTTTTAGCCTTAGAAGCTATTGTGATACAATGTGTACCTTGTGTCTGGCTAAAAATAGAATATATATATATATAAGACTATTCATTTTCCAGAACAAATGCTCATTGGGTTAAATCAGCTATAAAAATCACTAGAGTTGACTACAGGCTAAATATTAAGTGATACAATGGCAACATGTTTCATCTGATTCAAATTAACCATTAAGTTATATGGTGATAGATCTATTGTTAAAAAATATATCTCTATTGGTGGATACAGTTAGCAAACATAATTCAATTGAGGTATTGTATGGAAACTAATTTACATTGATAAGCTGATACTAGAATAACCAAACTTGAAATGATGATAATTTGATTTTACTGTGTGTTTTATAATATATATTTTCTGTATTATATATTCTAATAAATATACACACAGAATATATGTATATACTGCTAATATCATTTTATTCAAAATAATTGCCCCAAATTTTGGAGCACTTAGTGTTCCATAATCATTCATTCAATATTGAATAAATGAATATGTTTCAACTAGATTTATATGTACCTTTCTCCCTTTATTTGATACCAATACTAGAAAACACATTAGAAAAAAATTAAGAACTGGACTTCCCTGGTGGCTCAGTGGTAAAGAACCCACCTGCCAATGCAGGGGACATAGGTTCAGCCTCTGGTCCAGGACGATTCCACAGGCCTTGGGGCAGCTAAGCCCACGTGCCGCAGTTACTGAACCCATGCTCTAGAGTCCGCGAGCCACAGCTGCTGAACCTGAGTGCCGCAACTACGAAGCCTGAGCTCCTAGAGCCATGCTCTGCGACAAGAGAAACCACCACCACAAGAAGCGCGCCCCTCAGCGAAGCCCTGCTCACTGCAGCTTGAGGAGCCTGCCCCAGAGACACAGCACCGGTGCATCAAAAAATGAGCAAATTAATTCATGATTTTAAGAAGCTCTTTTAAAAAAGGAAGAATTTTCCATATTTTAAAGATCGAGACAAAAATGCTAAATAAAATATTGGCAAATCTGATCTACAAATATATTAAAAGAATAATAATTGTCCTTAAACAGGTTTTAGCCAAGAAGATCAGGATATTTTTACATTAGAAAACCTAACAATATTAACAACTTAAAGCAAAAAAAATATATGATATACAAAGTTATCCAGGAAAAGCATTCTATATAATTTATATTAATTCATAATAGAAAACAATGAGCAGCAGTAATGACAATGAAATATACTTAGCCAGTACTAAGTAGAATGTATGGTGATAAAAGGTATATGTCAAATTGCACTGTGAACCTCAAACTTGGTAAAAGATAAAGTTTCTCAGCTGCATTTTCCCTCAGAACTGTACAAGAAGTTGAAGTGAAAGCTGTTCAGTCGAGTCCAATTCTTTGTGACCGCACAGACTGTAGCCTACCAGGCTCCTCTCTCCACAGAATTCTCCAGGCAAGACTACTGGAGTGGGTAGCTGTCCCCTTCTCCAGGATACCTTCCCAACTCAGGGATCAAACCCAGGTCCACACTGCAGGCAGATTCTTTGCCAGCTGAACCACCAGGAAAGCCCAAGAAAACCTGAGTGGGCAGCCTGTCTGTTCTCCAGCAGATCTTCCCGACCGGGGTCTCCTGCTTTGCAGGCAGATTCTTTACCAGCTGAGTTACCAGGGACAAGAAGTTACAGCGTAAGAAAAACAAAAGGATGATAAAAGTTTCAGAAGAAATTATCAAAAATTTTTAACTCCATTATTTGTCTACACATAAATCCAAAGAATTAAGACATTAGAATATAAGAATTCTCAAAATTTGTTAGCTGCAAGTTCATTGCATTGATATCAACAGCATTACTGTAACTAGTTATGTTATCAAGTCCAAGCTTGCTCAGCTTGCTGCAAGATAAACCAATGATTCTGAGACAAGGTGTTGGAACTGTTAGGGGAAGCACACTGACTGAAACCGCCCACCCTGGCCAGGCCCTCTAGTAACCACACGCATGAGTTGTTTTATGACAGGAGATCCTGGTAAGGAACATGGAACTAATAAGCCACCACCAACCGGAAGAGTTCGGGAAAGGTCAAAAGGAGACACTGCACATCCGTCCACTTCCCAGAATCCCTCTCACTAGCATCCATCTTGGCTGAACGATGCGTGAGCCACCAGGAAAGACTCTGAATTGGAATGATTGGCCAAAGACCACTGGGAAACTAATCCCATCACCATAAAACCCAAGACTGCGAGCCAGTGGCAGAGCAGTTCTCCTGGGTTCCCTCACCCTCCTGCTCTCCACCGGGTGCCCTTCCCAATAAAATCTCTTGATTGTCAGCACATCTGTCTCCTCAGACACTTCATTTCCGAGTGTTAGACAAGAGCCCGCTCTTGGGGCCCTGAAGGGGGGCCTCCCCCTTCCTACACCAGAACTAGGGAGGGACTTTATTCGGCAGCTGGCTGACCAAGAAGACGGCAGCCTAGCCCCTCAAATTAGCCATCTTGTTGAGGATGGGATATCAGATTGTTTTGTGGATCAGAGATGGGGAGCGGTGAGGAAACAGTAAAAAGACCATTTAATTCCTGAAAATATCTCCTAGAATGGCAAGCCTCAGGTAACGGGATGTATTAGTTTCACTTCCTTACAGTCATTTCATGGGTGGTGTTAAATGGAGTGTCTCCTGTCATATCAACAAACATGTCATATTTATTTGTGATTCCGGCCTCCCCAAATGTGAATTTCTGGGCCTCATAGGTAAGAAGCAGAAGGGCCCTGGGCGCTGAGCCATTTGTAACACAAAAAATCAAGAATGTCACAGTCCTTCACAGGTAGGCTGAGTCAGGTTAGTCTCTCTGAGGCAGGTCATTATGTATGCTTACAATAACAAAAGCTGAAAAATAAGGGTTAAAGCCACAGAAGCAGATCCAGTGTAGATTCAAAATTAATCCTTCCCAGTTACAATCACGGAGAAGGCAATGGCAACCCACTCCAGTACTCTTGCCTGGAAAATCCCGTGGATGGAAGAGCCTGGTGGGCTGCAGTCCATGGGGTCACCAAGAGTCGGGAACGACTGAGTGACTTCACTTTCCCTTTTCACTTTCATGCACTGGAGAAGGAGACGGCAGCCCACTCCAATGTTCTTGCCTGGAGAATTCCAGGGACAGGGAAGCCTGGTGGGCTGCATGCTATGGGGTCGCACAGAGTCAGACACGATTGAAGTGACTTTGCAGCAGCAATTACAGTCATAGCAACTATAGAAACTATAAAACTATACAAACTATAGAACAATATAGAAACTGGAGAAGCTATATAGAAACTATAGAAAACTATGAAAGAATCTTTTCAAAACAGACATTATATACTTGTGGCCAGGATTTAATATAAGAAAATCATAATGAAAAAAATTGAATAAGCAGAGTGAAATATCATAAGATACTATGAAATGAAAGATTCAAAGACATAATAATAACTCCATATCAATCTATAGATCTAATATAATTCCAATCAAAATTTCAAGATAATATTTAACAAGGTTATTAGCAAAATTCAGAAAATTCTGAATATATATATACACACTTATCTCACATATGTATTTATTATTATTAAAAAGAATTAAAAGAGTTTGATCTTATTATAGCAATTAAAGTGCTTCCCTGGTAGTTCAGATGGTAAAGAATATGTCTGCAGTACAGGAAACCCAGGTTCAATCCCTGGGTCAAGAAGATCCCCTGATGAAGAAAATGGCAACCCACTCCAGTATTCTTGCCTAAAAAATCCCATGGACGGAGGAACTTGGCAGGCTACAGTTCATGGGGTCACAAAGAATTGACATGACTGAGCAACTTCACTTTCACTTTCTATAAAGATTAGAAAAATATGCCAGTGGAACAAACTATAGAGTCCAGAAGCAGCTACATTTCTATATGATAATTGATATATGATACATAGAAAGTCAGAGAAGAAAAGACAGATGGACTTTATAGTGTATGATGCTAGAGCAACTCATTTTCCCTATGGAAAAAAATTGTAGCTCAACTTCAAGCCGTCTTAAACAGTAAGTGCCAGGTGGCCAACAGAAGTAAACATTAACCATAAAACTTCAAAATGATAAAGAAAAATAATACCCTCTTGGCTTTGATTAGAAAGAGATTTTTTTTCTTTAAACAAGCCTCAAAAAAAATCACATATTATAAAGGAAATTTGACTATATCAAAATAAAAATTTCTGTACCACATAAAAATGAGTAAGATAAAAATCAATTAACTATGAAATTTCATAGACCTATGTTCACAGATACACCAATGAGTGCAGAGAACACTGATGAAATCCAAACTTGTTGTCTGGATTGCAACAATGTCAATTTCCTGGTTGTGATAGTGCACTAGAATTATGCAAGATGTTACCACTGGGGTTATCTGGGTGAAGTGTACCTGGAATCTGTCCTATGATTTTGCTTTTCGACACCTGTGACTCTGTAGTTATTGCAAAATAAATAACATTTTTAAAACTTGGTGGAAAATGATGTTTGCAGCATAAAGGAAAAGATAGTGACATCCAAAATAAAGACTTCCTAAACGTCAATAAGGATTTTTTTTTCTTTTAAATAAAGGAAGAGACAGAGAAAAAAGGGACTTGAAAGGGGAAAGGCTGGTGGAATAAAACGGAGGAAAGGAAAGGACAAGAAGAGCAAAAGGGCAAAAGTATCAGTTTAACAAGCAGAAAAATTAAGAATATATTTAAAGTTTCTCAGACTCATTAGTAATTAGAGAAATGCACATAATAGCAATAATGAGATTGCAATTTTCTTTACCTGCACTTGCAAAAATGAAAGCGCTGTAGAGAATTAAGCATGGCTGAAGTGGAGATAAAAGAGCTCTCTCTCGCTGTAAGAGAATAAACAGAAACAGCTATTGTGCAGGTGATTCAACAGCCAGCTTCACAAGTGACTCTGACCCCAGATCCTCTCAGCTCCAGCAACTGCGCATCTCCCAGGATCCAGGCAAGCGGGTCCTGGGGCTCCCTCGGCGGCCACGCCACTTGCTCCAGTCCTCCCCAGGCGATGCTGTTCTAGGTGTCCGGGTTTGCTGGTGTGTTTCTGACACCGCACGCTGACCCCATGGCAACCTTACTTCTGTCTGGGGCAAAATGATATAATATGTATTTGCTTGAAGACAGTTTTGCAAAAAGCAGAAAAAATACATATAAGAAAGAAATTTATGCCTGGGCTCAAAGTGCAACTTGACTTAGCAGCTAAGCAGCGGCGGCGGTGGAACAGCGGTCGCAGGCTCAGAAAATCTCGTCCAAACCTCAGCCAGCGAGCTGTCTTTTCTCCAGCTACCCAGCTGTAAGTGAGTACAAAGCATTTTGTTATATCTCCCTGGGCACCAACCTGGAAACTAAGTCATGGTCATCCCGACTTTGTTACACTTTTGCCAACACTATCTCCTGGGGGATTTTCATAGCAAATTACAAATTAGTAATGAAATGACTTGGCATTTGAATCTGCTTGGCCTCAGCTTTGGAAACATCATAAGGTTCGTAGGGACGGTGGCAAACACGCTGCCTCCTTTCCGGAGAGAGGGTAACCACCGCCTAGCAGCAGTGCTAGGAGATGTTCGCTGCTTCTTCAAACGAATGTGAGCATGTTTAGTGACGAATGTAAAATAACAAAAAGCCATATTTATTCAGCAAATAAATTTGGGATTCACTTCGTGAATACCATAGGTCAGTCATTTTCTAGACGTTGGGTAAACAGTGATCAAATAAAATTCTTTCTGCCTTGGAGTGGAAGTTCCAGTGAAGGAAGACAGGTGGTAAGAAACCCACAGAGCTGTCAGATGTCCAGGCTACAGGTCCACAGGGGAGGCCCTGGGACTCGACGGCCGCGGGGGTGAGCTTGCTGCTATTCCATGAGACAGCTGGGGAAGTCCTACAGAGCAGGACCACCTCTGGGCGAAGAGATGAACCAAGTGGGAGATACTATTCTTAGTATTTAGAGATCAAAGCATACTGAAAAATGCAGACAGCTCCAGTGTTTAGGCTAAGCCTGAAAATATTTAATTGGGAAAAAAATGTAAAACTTGTTCTTGGTCAGCCTTTAACCCTCACACCACCATTTTCTAATGCCTGTCATAGTGGAAAAAAAAAAAAAAATCCCAGCCTGAGACCAGAAGCTGTGGGCTGTGAGCCCCGTCCACCAACAGCTCAGGGCTCTGAGTCCCCAGGCCTCTTTGATTCTAGGTTTTTACCAAAGTCGCCGTCGCCTCTGAATCACAGTCTCTTCATCTCAAAACTGAAAGGATTAAAGCCTATAATCGGGCTATTAAAATTAGAACCACCATTTGATCCAGCAATTTTACTTTGGGTATTTATCTGATGAAAGCTCAAAAAGAGATCTGCACCCCCATGTTAATAGTAGCAGCATTTATAATAGCCGAGCTATGAAAACAACCTGTCTGTCCGTGGATGAAGTGATAAAGATGTGGAAGACATTGTGTGTGTGTGTGTGTGTGTGTGTGTGTGTGTGTGTGTGTATTATTTTTTAGTCACTAAGTCGTGTCCAACTCTTTGCGACCCCATGGTCTGTAGCCCACCAGGCTACTCTGTCCATGGGATTCTCAGGCAAGAATACTGGAGTAAGTTTCCATTTCCTTCTCCAGGGGATCTTCCCAACCCAGGGATCAAACCTCCATTTTCTTCATTGGCAAGCAGATTATTTACCACTGAGACACCTATATATGTATATATACATATATATGTTTGTATATATAATGTATATTTATAATTAAATACTATTCAACTGTAGTATGAATACTATTTACTATACTATAATAAAAATAAAATTTTGCCATTTGCAACAGCATGGGTGGACCCTGAGGTCACTATGCTAAGTTAAATAATCAGACAGAGAAAGACAAATAACTTATTATCTCACTACTTGTGGAATCTAAAAATAAAACAACAACAACTACAATAAACTCATCAACACAGAGAACAGATTGGTGGTAGCCAGAAGCAGGGGTTAGAGTGGTAGGAAAAATACGTGAAGGCAGTCAAAAACAAAAAACAAATTTCCAGTTATAGGATATATATGTCATGGGGTGTGATATGCAACATGGTAACTATAGCTTAAAATACTGTAAAAAGAAGGCATTATCTTCTTAGCAGAGATATCTACTTTGTAACTGGACAAAAAAGGGGTTAAATCTCAATGCAGTGTCCGCATTTCTTCCAGCTCATAACATGATAGACAGTTTCCTCCTCCCACCAAGTGCTGTAAACCCTTTGAAGTGAAAAACACAGAAGCTGGCATTAAAAGAACAAGCCAGTTAGAAAATGGAGGGTGGAGGTGAGAACAGAAAGATAGAAACATGAAATTCCCTGTGTTCTTATTCTTTTAAAGCTCACGGCTAGTTCTCTCCCAAAGCATCTGCTCTTGGCGGCTGTCCAACATATATGAGTCCATCCTAAGGGCCTATCCTTACCGCTCCTGACAGGGTTAGACAGAGGAGCAGGAGCCAGTCAGTTTCCATGGATAAGCCCACTGTTGCCCCATTTTACTATCTGTTCCCACACTTTATTCTGAGCCAAAAGATCAAAGACAGCAAACACCATGTTACCAGTCATGGTTTTTTAATAATAACAAATAAAATACTTCCCCAGTGAAAAGTTTGATCATCCCAAAAAAGATTCAGTGCCTATTTAAAATGACTGACCTTGGACAATGCATTTAACCTTACTCTGCCTCAGGGTCCTCATGTATAAAATAGAAAATATTAATAGCCCACATCATAGAATCATTATATAAGGTAAGCAAATTGAAATACCTAATGTGTTTAGAACAACATCTGGGATATTTTAAGGAACATATCAGGGTTCATTATTATATTTGCAATTATATTTGCCCCCAAAATAGAAGCTGACCACATTGGCCTTCAGGCTTCCCTGGTAGCTCAGATGCTAAAGAATCTGCCTCAATACTGAAGACCTGGGTCAAGAAGATCCCCTTGAGAAGGGAATGGCTACCCAATCCTGTGCTTTTTTTTTTTTTTTGACTGGAGGCTAATTGCTCTACAAAATGTGGTTTTTCCCATACTTTGACGTGAATCAGCCACGGGTGTACATGTGTCCCCCCATTCTGAGCTCCCCTTCCACCCACCTCACCACTCCATCCCTCTGGGTTGCCCCAAAGCACCAGCTTTGAGGGCCCTGCTTAACGCATCTGCATTGAACCGGCACTGCCTGGAGAATTCCACGGACAGAGGAGCCTGGTTATCTACAGTCCATAGGGTCGCAGAGGATCAGATATGATTGAGCACCTAACACTTTCACTTCACTTTCGTATTGGCCTTCATGTTTCATGTTGGCCTTCATGTCTCATACTGGCTCTTCATGTTTCTGCATGCTGGCAGAGATCTGGAGAATCTATTTGTTCATTGATTCATGCATTTGCATTTATACAGGCTGATGTAAGACACGGTTATAGGCAACAAAACCCTCATTCTGATGGGAAAGAGCAAGTTTCTGTGAGATGGTCTTATAAAGCCCAAGACTAAAGGATAAGGGAAGGCCACTCTGAGACTTGACTTCTAAGCCAAGATCTGAGGGATAATGAGGTTTTAATCAACACAGAGGAATGGATGGAAGGCATTCAGTAGAGAATTTTAAACAGAAAAGTTAGCAGAGCATAGTCCTTATAGAGGAAGGGGCAGGAAATGACTGAAGACCGGAAGGTTGGCCCCGGAGCAGAAAGAAACTGGTGACCCGCTGGCTGCAAACAGTTTGTGGAGGCGCCTCAGAGTTAGGGCCTGTGTCCTAACAGGTAAGAGCTTAGCTGAACTGGGTGTTATCCATAAGACCTGATGCAAGAGGAAATCTGAGAAAGCAAGGGCTTCACTAGAAAGAAGAAAGCAATTGTGTATCTATTGCAAAGCCTGCCTGTCAGGCCCCAGGCGGGAAGCCAGGGCTCTGCTACCGGTTTATACGATGTTTGAGTTATCATTACACTGGGAAATTCAGTGATCTGTTTGCTTTATTTCAAATCACTAAGTTTTATATTACAGTGATATACGCTTACCGCTTTGCTTATCAAGCCAGAAAATTCATCACACAAAGTCCGTTTTTCACAGCACATCTAAATCCTTTTCTCTAGGCAACCCGCCTGGCCCATGTTAATGCAACTCCTTTAAACATCACTGCCACGCTAGAAAACCAGAGCGTGCCTCCAGGGGACACTGAGCGCATCATGGTAGTGGCTTTCTAAGATTATTTATTTCCCGCAAAGTTGAAACACCTGATACAAAATGTGTGTTATAGGACACTAAAGATATCTATCTCAAATTGGACACAACAGTTGTCTATTTATCCCATATGAGAGCCCAGGTTCTTTCCTTAAACAACTCTTGAATAAAAAGAAAGTGAAGATTTAACTTTAATATCAAGCCCTGATGTTAAATGTATTGTAAGTGTTGGCACACAGCATTGACTCTGTTCCACGGCTGTCTCCAGGCACAGGAATATAAATTTAAGGCAACATGTGTTGGTGACCTGGTATTTGACATTTCTGAGTTTTCCATATTTCCATTTTTCTTGAACTTAGTTTCTAATATATCAAGTTATTATTTTAACTAAAATATATAACCTAGATTAGAAATAATTGCTTCTGAGTTATATCTTCAGAATAAGTCAATCCATGTCTCAATAGAAAAAATACTTTTATCCATAACAATTCTTTATTTTTGCTTATTCAACAAAAAGATTAATTAGGTATTAATTCTCATGGAACTATTATTAGAAAGTAAGACATATACCTAAAATGTTACTACAAAAAGAACATCTGAAACATTAGTAAGCAGACATTTTCCCCAGCATATTTCTTTCATTAGTGTAAATGAGATAGAGTCCTAGGTAGGAAAGCAAAGAGAATGTTTTGTGTAAATGTCACTACAGAAATACTTCAAAAAGGCACAAATGTCTTAAAAAACACATGAAAAACTAAATGGCAGGGTAATAAAAGACATGTAAATTTCATAATATGCCTTATATTTATACCAAAGAGTTGATAGAAATATATTTATATTTGGGGTTTTGACTGTTTGGATTTTGAGAGATTAGAAAGGAATACAAAATAATGAAGAAATATTAATTTTTTTCTGTGATTCTCATGAAGTTGCTTAATAAGGAACCATTGAAATTTCCGCAGTTTCTATTAGATACATAAGGGGATGATAGGTAGATAGATAGTAGGTGATGGACACATAGGGATTCCTTTCAGATGTATATAGTCATCTCTTTTGGAGGTAAAAATGGAAACCCCTGGGCCAGTGCCACCTCGGGCCAAGGTCAACATCCTGGTGGCCTATGTCGTTCTCCTGTCGACAGAGTGACCAACACAAGGCAACAAGGAGCTTACCTCTGGTGCCCCTCGGGAGCCGCTCACAGCAAAACCGCCGCTGAGCCTGACTCACAGCTGAAAGAAGCTTGCGCCGAGCCTCCAAGTTTCCTCGCTGGTGTGTTGCTATGGTTTTGCCTTTCTTTCGGGTGATCTAGCTCCTTTTTTCTTGGCCGGTGCTCTCCAACTTTAAAGGGATTGTAGTAAGGACAGGTGTCCTCCACTTTCCTCTGGATCCTCTGTGGGCTCCAGTCCAGTGGTCCAGCTGGCAGAGAGGTGGCATCATTCCTAGTCCACAGGTACCTCCGTGGATGCCGGCAGTCATGAACCTCAGCATCACCGTTCTCCACGTGCATCATGACTCAGTCTCCCAGGAGGCAGGGTTGCCTAGCAACCACTGCCAGCGACTGCTCAGGTCATGCCTTTGTTGACCTGGACTGGGTTGCCATTTCCTACTCCAGGGGATCTTCCCGATCCAGGGATTGAACCATGTCTGTTGTGTATCCTTCATTTAGGTGGATTCTTTACCCCTGGTACCACCTAGGAAGGTCAGAGTGCTATAGGCCCTTCATCAAATGAGCACTGCCCCAACTTTACTAAGTGCTTTTCACTTTAGTTTTAGTTTGGCCAGTTTTCATTTTTCCTCTTCAGCAGCATTTTAAGGAACATCTGATTTATCACTCTTTCCCTGATTCTGGAGACTTTGGAATAGAAAAAGAGCTAAAGAACAGAAATATATTCAGAGGATTGTTGAATAGGATGAATGGTGAAGAACGTCTTTTTATTACTATATTCTTATTCATCAGTTTGCAGTGATACAATATTCTTTCTATTCAAGAACATACTCAAGGATACATATATATGTAAAAAAGTACATTCTTTAGGAATACATTCCTAGTGTATTTATTTAAGAATAGACTTATAATAAGCATTCAGCAGTGAGAAAAATATACTCATGGAAAAACTTTATTGAGAGAAATAATCTCATTCACCAGCACATTCATACAGACATATTTTTCTTATGTCCCACCAACTTGCCTCTTACTTTTTTAGCTTTCAGCTACCGCTATAGGGAACTGTTGCAGATAAATTGGACATTCCTTAACATATTTGTAGAAGTATATCATTCTATACATGAATATGAAGAAGTATAACATTCTTCATACTCATATGAAAAAAACATGAAAATGAGTCAACTTCAAACAGTGGAAAGAAACACATTCAGCAAATGAGTTTTGGACAGATTGACCACTCAATAAACTGGCCTTGCCTTGTAGCCCAGATGTGAGCGTGTGGGAAGTACTTCCTCGGGACCTGCCATGGCAGAGAGAAATGACTTCAGAGCAAAAACGAGGGATGGTTGGCCAGATGGCGACACGGCAGAGTCTGAAGTGTATGAAGCCCACAAGAAGGTGAGGCAAGCTGAGTCAGGACTGAGCCACGGCTGCCACACCCAGCTCTTGCCGCTGTTCTTTCGCTAAGTGCTGTGTGAGTCTCTGAGACCCCATGCACCCCTCACCGCCTACCAGGCTCCCCTGTTCTACTAACTCCTGGAGTTTGCTCAAATTCATTTCCATTAAGTCAGTGATGTTATCTAACCACCTCATCTTCTGCTGCCCTCGTCTCCTTTTGCCTTCAATCTTTCCTAGCATCAGGGTCTTTTCCAATGAGTTGACTCTCTGCATCAGGTGGCCAAAAGTATTAGAGCTTCAGCTTAAACATCAGTCCTTCCAATGACTATTCAGGGTTGATTTCCTTTGCGATTGACTGGTTTGAAGTCCTTGCATGCCCAAGGGACTCTCAAGAGTCTTCTCTAGCACCACAATTCGAAAGCATCATTTCTTCAGTACACAACCCAAGACCAAGCAACAAAACATGGTGAAGTCTTGGACGCTGGAAGCTACCAGGGCACCCAGTGACAAGGATATGTCCCAGGAAACATCCCAGGACATAGTGAAACTGGAAGCTCCTCCTCATGCCTACAACCCCAATAACCCACGGAAGATCTATATTCCTGCTTCAAACATGCACATAAGTGCTGGGAAAGAACACTGCCTTGAGTCTGAACATTGCCTCACTGCCTAAAGCACTTTGTAATCAGAGCAGGCTAGAGATGGATTGTATAGGCATTTAGTTACTAACTTTGATTGGACTGTCCCAGGTTATTAATTTTTTATTTTCTCCCTACCAAATTCATGGAGACTAAGGCAACAAATCAATATTAGACAAATAAAGTAATATGAGTTCTATTAGTTAACCCACTGTACAAGCTCACCTGTATATCTTTCTGATGCCCCTAAGATGCCACATGATGCCCCTAAGATGCCACAGAGGCCCTAAGATGCCTCTAAACATGAAAAAACTTCTTAAAGTAAAACCTGAATTAGTGTTTTCAATGGAGGTTCATTGTTTAATTTTAAATTCCCCATTTCCTTCCAAGTCCAGGTTATGATTATTTAAATTTAAATTAAACTACTGCACAGTTCCACCCATCTCACATGCTAGCAAAGTAATGCTAAAAATTCTCCAAGCCGGTCTTCAAAAGTACGTGAATCATGAACTTCCAGTTGTTAAAGCTAGATTTAGAAAAGGCAGAGGAACAGAGATCAAATTGCCAACATGCATTGGATCATCAAAAAAGCAAGAGAGTTCCAGAAAAACAGCTATTTCTGCTTTATTGACTATGCCAAAGCCTTTGACTGTGTGGATCACAACAAACTGTGAAAAATTCTTAAAGAGATGGGAATAACAGAGCACCTTACCTGCCTCCTGAGAAATCTGTGTGCAGGTCAAGAAGCAACAGTTAGAACCCGACATGGAACGGCAGACTGGTTCCAAATCGGGAAAGGAGGACGTCAAGGCTGCATATTGTCAGCCTGCTTATTTAGCTTATATGCAGAGTCCATTGTGTGCCAGGCTGGATGAGGCATGAGCTGGAATCACGATCACAGGGAGAAATAACAATAACCTCAAATATGCAGATGATACCACCCTTATGGCAGAAAGTGAAGAAAAACTAAAGAGTCTTTTGATGAAAGTGAAAGAGGAGAGTGAAAAAATTTGGCTTAAAACTCAATATTCAGAAAACTAAGATCATGGCATCTGGTCCCATCACTTCATGGCAAATAGATGGGGAAGCAATGGAAACAGTGAAAGACTTTATTTGGGGGGGCTTCAAAATTACTGCAGATGGTGCCAGCCATGAAATTAAAAGGCACTTGCACCTTGGAAGAAAAGTTATGACCAACCTAGATAGCATATTAAAAAGCAGAAGCATTGCTTTGTCAACAAAGGTCCATCTAGTCAAAGCTATGGTTTTTCCAGTGGTCACGTATGGATGTGAGAGTTGGACTAGGAAGAAAGCTGAGTGCCAAAGAATTGATGCTTTTGAACTGTGGTGTTGGAGAAGACTCTTGAGAGTCCCTTGGACAGTAAGGAGATCCAACCAGTCCATCCGAAAGGAGATCAGCCCTGGGTGTTCATTGGAAGGACTGATGCTGAAGCTAAAACTCCAATACTTTGGACAACTGATGCGAAGAACTGACTCATTGGAAAAGACCCTAATGTTGGGAAAAAATGAAGGCAGGTGGAGAAGGTGATGACAGAGGGTGAGATGGTTGGATGGCATCACCAATTCATTGGACATGAGTTTGAGCAGGCTCCAGAAGTTGGTGATGGACAGAGAAGCCTGGTGTGATGCTATCTATGGGGTCACAAAGAGTCAGACATGACCGAATGACTGAATGGACTGATATGATTTACTTATATTAAATATTAAATCATTTTCATTCATACTGTCTGCTGAGCTGGAAGCATATAACTCTTTTCCATCTCACAGGTGGTCATAAAAAAGGAGAAGCATTTTTAAAAAATTGACTGATGTTGATATTTTCTCTTTTGCTTGTTTTCTTTGCCTGGATGCTTCTTGGAATTTGAAAACAAGGTTTTCAAGAAGTATTATTTATCTTCATTGCAATACAATTAAGCTATGAAGATGTTTTGGAAAAGCAAACAGAAACATAAAAATATTTAAGGGGATATCATGTACTGTCATGCTGCACTTTTCTACAACTATCATCATGTCAACACTTTGAGGAAACGTGCACATTACCACACAATTGTTAAGCAATTAGTGGCCCAACCTAAGCATTTTTCAAAGCTTTATTGAAAAATACAATTGAACATCAACATTATCATTTTCACTGCTAATTGGTTCCATGCTGATAAAGTATGATTGATATGACAGTAATAAAAGTGATCAGTAGAACATGGTGACAAGACTGATTTTGTGTGTATCTGTCCTTTGTCAAATCAACCAATAGTAACTCTTCAAAACTTTATTTGCATCACCTATTCTCCTTTGTTCAAGGGTATAATCAACTAACTCTTATTTAAATCTGAATTCTTAAATATAATCAATGTAACTTACATTTAGTTAGGTTCATTTGAAATATATTCCTACATATGTTCACATTCAACAATGGCTATGTTATTTTTAAGAGTTATAAAATATCAGACATATTATGCAGCAAGAAATACTCTACATAGAAAAACATCTTAACCTCTGGAATATTTACTTTTACATCATTCATAGAAAAATGGTTATTAATAAGTTTCTGATAAAAAAATTTAAAACTGTTGTCTTCCTCATTGTTTCATAATTTAGAATATGTATCAGTATTTATGTCAACTGCATAAAGCAATGTATAGTCACACACACTTAGCATCTGTTTAAAACAATGTCATTTCAATTTAAAATAAAAATTAAGCTTTATGGGTGGCACTAAAAAAAGAACAAAATTTATTTTTCTTGTCTTGAATTCCTGAAGACTGTTAAAAGCTTGAAGCGGATCCTGAAGTTTAATCCAAACTGCATTAAATGAAACAACTGTGCTAAAAACAGAAAGTATATAGTGTTGTTCAGCTCTCGAAAGGCATCTGTGTGTAGGTTTTCTCTTGGTCATTTCAGTATTTATACACCACATAGGCTGCATTGATGTGAAAATCATGCTGTTTATCTTCTTGACTTCTTGATGTCTGGTGGAAGTGGGGGGAGGGTGGGGGAGGGTGCGGAGTGGGGGCTTCACAAGTATATTTTGACTCATTGATTGATGAATATAGCCATTTTCATTTACCTGTAATTGTCAAGACTCACAGTGTTCATATCAAGGGAATGCAGCTACTTAGAAAGTAATTCTATTTAAAAGGAAATACTTTATCTTCTTATCTATGATATTCCCTTTCTTACAGGATTTTTTTAAGGCAAAATTATTGTTCTCAGAGGGCTTCCCAGGTGACTCAGACAGTAAAGAATCTGCCTGCAATGCAGAAGACCCAGGTTTGATCCTTGGGTCGGGAAGATCCCCTGGAGAAGGACATGGCAACCCACAGAGAATTCCATAGACAGAGGAACCTGGCAGGGTACAATCCATGGGATCACAAAGACACCATTGAGAAACTAACACTTTCACTTTCTCATTGTTCTCAAAGGAATGCAAAAGGAACACGTTGCAGAGATTTATTTAGTCATTAATTAAGGAGTCAGCAGAATGTAATAAGCAACTTGAAAAAATCCCAAAAGTGGACAATATAAAAAATATTAAGAGTGCTGAAAGGAATATACTTAATAGATGTAAAACTGGCTTCTTCCACAGGATAGGGGAGAAAATCAATTGCATTTCACCAGACAATTCATATGTGTGTCTATGAACAAGAATCATTTGCATTGCTAAAGATATCTATCACTCATGGAATGTGTAATAGCTCAGAAGAATGAAGGAAGGAGGTAACTGCAAAGGAGGTGCTGTCAGGACATCCAATTCAAAGCCATTTACAATTTTCCTGACACTGCTCTTGTAACTACTTATCATTATGTTAGCATAAACGAATCACATTGTTTGGCTGCTTAAAGAGGTGATTTAACTTCTAAGAAAAATATCACTCAAATAAATGTGTTTTTTAAAAAACCCTGTCAGAAATTCAAATATAAATTTCCTTTTAAGAAATGCACATTCACTCATACAACTCAATAGAAAAATACCCAAACATTCTGATTAAAAAATGGGCAGATGAATGGGAAGAATGAATAGGCATTGTTCCATAAATGACAAATAAATGGTCAACAGGTCCATGAAAAGATGTTCACCATCATCAGTCATCAGGGAAATGCAAATCACAGCCACAGTGAGATGGAACCTCACACTTTATTAGAATGGCCATTATCCAAGACAAGAGACAGTAAGTGTTGGTGAGGATGTAGAGAAAAGAGAACTTTTGTGTATTGTTGGTGGGAATGTAAATTTGGATCAGCCACTGTGGAAAGGAGTTTGGAAGTTTCTCAAAGATTAAAAGTAGAACTACAGTATGATCTAGCAATTTTACTTCTGGATATTTAGTTTTTAAAAATGAAAACACTATTTCAAAATGATATTGATGCTCTTAGATTAATTGCAGGTTTATCTCTAATAGCCAGGATATGTAAATAGCCTATGTATTCATCAATGATGAATGGACAAAGAAAATGTGATACATGTGTCATATAAATATATTAATTGGAATATTATTCAGGCATAAAAAAGAAGGGAATCTTGCTATGTGTGACAAGATGAGTAGCCCTTGGAAAAAAAGAAAGAGAAGGAACTCAAAGATATAGAGGACAGATTGACAGTTGCCACAGATTTTCTGATTTCAATGGCTTTTGTGTCCATTAAAGTCACTAAGAAACTTTCCTCAGTGTAGCCTCCTAAGTTGGAGGGAAAGTGCACAGGTTGGAAACCTCCTGGGGCTACATTAAAGTAACAAGGGTGGGAGAGAAAACTCTCAGGTACTTAATTTCTAAAGTCCATTTGTTATCAAGATTATAGACATTTTGTGTATGTGTGAAAGTTGCTCAATCATATCCAACTCCTTGCGACCCCATGGACTATACAGTCCATGGAATCCTCCAGGCCAGAATACTGGAGTGGGTAGCCTTTCCCTTCTCCAGGGGATCTTCCCAACCCAGGGATTGAACCCAGGTCTCCTGCATTGCAGGCGGATTCTTTACCAGCTGAGCCAGAAGGGAAGCCCAAGAATACTGGAGTGGGTAGCCTATCCCTACTCTGGTAGATCTTCCTGACCCAGGAATCAAACTGGGGTCTCCTGCATTGCAGGTGTATTCTTTACTAACTGAGCTATTAGGGAAGACATAAACATTGGAGATCATATACAGCTTCATGTCATCATCAGTGATTTCCCAGACTAACTTCCAACAGACCTGATTTAGATATTTTGGGAAATCTGTCTCACCAAATGTCATCTGTTTCACATGATACTCTTCATAGAAAATCCTAAAGGTGCTACCAGCAAACTACTAAAATTCATCAATGAATTTGGTAACTATTGCATTCCTATATACTAACAATGAAAGCTTAGAAAGAGAAACTAAGGAAACAATTCCATTTACCATTGCAAAAACAACAAAAACCCCTAGGAATAAACCTACTAAAAGAGGCAAAAGACCTGGACTCATAAAAATATAAGACACTGATGAAAGAAATCAAAGATAACCCAAACAGGTGGAGAGATAAACTGTGTTTTTGGATTGGAAGAATCAATATTGTGAAAATGACTACACTACCCAAAGCAATCTACAGATTAAGTGCAATCCTGATCAAATAACCAATGGTATTCTTCACAGAGTTTGAACAAAAAAATTGTACAATTTGTATAGAAACACAAGAGATTCCAAATAGCCAAAATAATAATGAAAAAGAAAAGTGGAAGTGTAGGAATCAGACTCCCTAACTTCAGATGTCATCTTCAAATGTCATGCTTCAATTCTGGGAAATCTTTACTTCCTAGTCGCCAGATGATGAACCGTCAGAGTTTGGTGCTTTTTTTTTTAAAGTGTGGTATGTGAATCCAAGAGTCTGTTCCCTGGAGTTTGGCAGCAAAGGGACTGGTTAGCTGTAGCTGATAGGCTCTCTTTCCAACAAGAGAGCCCTTCTTGGGATCACTCTTCCAATGGACAAAATCTCCAGGTTGCAAGGTGTGATGCTTAAGTACTTCATCTTCAGAAAGCACACTGTGAAAACATTGCTATACCAAAGCAAGATTATTTTTAGTAGAAGCAATTAGATCTTTGCAATATTGGAGTATCTCTTCTATTATCAGTTGTGGGTCAAAAGAAGCAGGAGCCAAGCGCATTGGGTGTCCTGGGACTATGTCAGAGGGAAAGAGTTCATGAGTTCCAAAACAGGTAGATCTGAGATTTAGAAGACCCAGAAACACTGCTTTTGGCCAAGGTAATTGATAAATTTTGTCAACTGAGTCTTAATAATGCTGCTATTGTGTTCAACTAAGCCAGAAGATTGAGGATGGTAAGCACAGTGAAAATGTAAAAGAAGCCAAACAGCACAGACTTGTTGAAACACCTGGCCAATAAAAGGAGTTCCTTTATTACTATGAAGTTTGAGAGGAATTCCCCAGGCAGGGATATTCTTTTCCGAAAAGACTTTAGCCCCAGAAGTTGCAGTTCAGTTCAGATCAGTTCAGCCACTCAGTCGTGTCTGACTATTTGCTACCCCATGGACTGCAGCACACCAGGCTTCCCTGTCCATCACCAACTCCCCGAGCTTACTCAAACGCATGTCCATTGGGTCAATAATGCCATCCAACCATCTCATCCTTGTCATCCCCTTCTTCTCCTGCCTTCAGTCTGTCCCAGCATCAGGGGCTTTTCCAATAAGCCAGTTCTTCACATCGGGTAGCCAAAGTATTGGAGTTTTAGCTTCAGCATCAGTCTTTCCAATGAATATTCAGGACTGATTTCCTTTAGGATGGACTGGTTGGATCTCCTTACTTTCCAAGGGACTCTCAAGAGTCTTCTCCAACACCACAGTTCAAAAGCATCAATTTTTTGGCACTCAGCTTTCTTCCTAGTCCAACTCTCACATCCATACA
>JADEYB020000229.1:398833-440738 GCA_015832495.2 Alces alces
AACTCAAGTCAATATAATAGTCATGAACAGGTTCACCAGATTTTTGTGTGAAAGACTGAATTTTGTTCCAGTTATCAGGCTCTGGAAAAGCCCTGGGATTTGCCTGATGAAGTTGGCTGGCACTGCCCAAGCCTAATCATATAATCATGCTGGTCTCCAAGTTGTAACTCTAGAGACCTTTCAAAATTTTCCAATGATCAATTTTCATTGAACACTGGACCTGAGCTCCACTGACAAACTGATGAACCAGCTGATATAAGTCAGGAAACTAGGCTAGTGAGTGTGAATGACTATATTAAATCCCCAGCAAATCTGTGAGGATCTTCAGTTACTCTGAGAAAATCTTTGACTATGGCTCACAGTTCGGCTTTAGTTTAGGAAATAAAAGAAATTAAGGGTTTAGCCTCTTGGTCCTCAGAAGGTTTAATGTTAAAGAGACATGTTATGATACGTTCAGAAGAAAAGGGAGTGGAGAGAGTTTCAGAGCAAAAGGAAAGTTTGATGAGAGAATTAGTATGCAGGAACAGAGGGGATAGATGAGGTGGAGCAGCACAGAAGAGAAGGAAGACGATGTTGGTGAACTTTAGACAAAGAAGCCAAGGAAAGGGAGCATGAGCCTTTAGAAGCCATTTCATCTTTCTTTAATTGTTTCTTTGCCTCGGTTAATCTTAGAATCTTATTTTGCAGAGAGAAAATTTTAGGCTCAGTAACATTTAGAAGCTGGTTTTTAAAGCTATGGTTATTCAATTTATTTTAAAAAACAAACTTAAGGATTTCAAAAATTCCTCATAATGGTCATTGATATTCTAAATTGTCTTTGGTGAGGTCAGTCCATTTAGTTTGAAATGAATGTGAGGAAAGACTATGGCTTTCAAACATAAAAATTGGTCATGGTCCCTGGGGGAAGGGGGGTCACCCTCAAATATGTATATAACTAGAATCCAACTTCTCGTAAGTTTTTCTCTAGAGTAAAAGAATAATTTTCAAACTGCCTAAACAACTCAAATAGCTCAAAAATAGCCTCCAGGCCTGATACCAGTGTTCAAGGAACAGTCTGATTTCAGAGGAACCAGGCTGAAACTGCTGAGCATAGTTCCAATAAAACAGCCCCTATTCCAAAAGGAACTTGGCCTAAGGCCAAACTGGCACAGTTCAATGAAATAGCCCCTGTTCCCAAAGGAATTGGCCAAAGATTAGCCAGGTCCAGTTGCAGCAATCTGATTTCAAAATCAGGTCAAAGTGCCAAATGAGTACTCACATACAGAACAAGATCAGAGAGGAAAAAACCTTAAAATAGATCTCAAATAAAACCTGAAATGCTTCAAAATGCAATGAGGGCAGAAGCTTGGATCTAGGAAAAAGATTTATCCTCAAACCCCAGGGTTGACAAGAAAAGCAATGAGCAACAATGTGCTCAGTGTGAATACTGTACCTGTTTGCTCACCAGCCTTGGAGTGTTTGGGAGGCTTCTCTGGATTCTAGTATGGGCCATCAGAATGTTGAACTACAAGACTGCAAGTTATTTTTTCAGAAAAAAAAAAAAGTTTATTTGGGATCACTAAGAACTGCAATTTAGGATTACAATCACAACAAACCATGGGCAAGTCCCCCAGAAAGAACGGGAGGAAGCTCATATCGAGGGGAGAAGGAAGTTGGGAGGCTATAGGGAGAGAGCAGGTGGCGAGGTGGCGGCGGTTAGGCTCGCCTGGCCCGCTCTAGTCCTGTGGCTGGGCTGGGTTGTGGCGCTGCGCATGCGCGTTGCGGTATGGTCCTATCGAAGCATCACCTGAAAAGCCCTAGGAGCATCAAGTCCAGTCGTGTGAGCTGCCTAGTCATTGCTGCTGCTGTATCGCCCGTTACAGAGTAAAGCATGTCTGCCTTGCCACAGTGAACGATGTCTGCATTTCCTAAGGCTCCCCACATCTTCTCACCTTGCCTACCCTGGGTTCAGTGAACAATTAGATACAGCAAGACAACTGGCATAGTTGGTGGGATACAGCAAGACAGAGGGCTATAGTCGAGAGAGCGCCTTGGAGGGGCTGAGAGTTGGAGTACAGTGGCTTTTCATGGGCTGAGGTGTGACCATCTCTCATTGGCTGAGCTCTTGCGGGGCAAAAAGAAGTATTTCTTCCTGGTGGGCTCTGCTATCTTTGCAGAGTGTGAGAACTCTCCCTTTTGATCTCCAATTTTGAGTCTTTGCCAAACTCAAGTAGTGGTGGCCGACCTCCTTGCTCTAGCAAGCACTGAGTAAATAGCCTTTCATTGTTCTCATTGGGTTGATGAATCTTAGAGGAGTTTAGGAGATGTGTTTGTGTGTCTGTTTCTCTTGATCAGAGGGCTTGATCCTTTGCTCTCTAGGGTCATGTCTAACTTACCTGGGTATTGTTAAGGCTTAGCACATGCCAGTTCAGTTCAGTTACTCAGTCATGTCTGACTTTTTGCGACTCCATGGACTGTAGCACTCCAGGCTTCCCTGTCCATCACCAACTCCCGGAGCTTGCTCAACCCCATGTCCTTTGAGTTGGTGATGTCATCCAACCATCTTATCCTCTGTCATCCCCTTTTCCTCCTGCCTTCAATCTTTCCCAGCATCAGGGTCTTTTCCAATGCGTCAATTCTTCGAATTGGATGACCAAAGTACATGCCAAGGCAGTGCTAAATAAGTTCTGTTGAGTGATTGAATACACACATAATTGAGAATATAGAACTCCACATTCTTAAATCTTTTGGTTCCTGAACTAAGAGTAAGGAAACAATTTTCATTGGCTTGTTTTACCTAAATGAGATAAAAGAAGATTAAAAAGAAGTAAAACATTTTTTCTGAAGATGAATTTGGCCTCTCTGCCATAACACGAAGTTAATTCTTGGAGACAGAGTTTTGGGTAAAGTAGAAAAGAATAGTTTTATTTGCCAGGCAAAGGGTGCAGAGGGCTAACACCCTCAAAACCTGGAGGGA
Source organism: Alces alces (assembly GCA_015832495.2). Lineage (NCBI taxonomy): Eukaryota > Metazoa > Chordata > Mammalia > Artiodactyla > Cervidae > Alces > Alces alces. The sequence goes on from JADEYB020000229.1 coordinate 401,790, forward strand.
GCAGTGAGAGAAGTTTCATAGCAATGGTTCAAAAAGTGAAATCATCTCATGGACATTCTCCTGATAGGTTGGGGGTGAGGTAAATGGGAGTCAGCATCATCAATCTTCTGGTTCCAACTGATCTGGGGTCTATGTGCTTGTGGGCAGCATATCATCATTAATGTTAACTTCTTCCACTTGGTGGAGGTTTCAGCCCAAAAGTACTGGTTTTATACCCCTTGGTGGGAAACCAAGATCCTGCCCCAGGCTGCACTGTGGTTTCTCTTGACTGTGCCTCCCTTTTCTCAGCATCCCCTCCCTTCTCTAATCAGCAACTGCTTGAACCTGCTTGTTACACCTCAGGGAAGGTCATGGAAGCTGAACAAAGCCTATTCCCTGTAATCAAAGAAATGAGGGACACAGGAAATCTTTTGTACCCAGGAGCCCACAGGGCTCTGCTTGGAATCATAATAGATAGGAGGGGGAAATTAATGTGACTTTTTCTATTATGTATAGTGCAGGTACAGGTTTGATAAAGTGGTTTGGGGTCCTCTGTGAGGCAAACAATAGAGATCTAGGTACATGCCTTGGAACAGGCTGGCACATGGGACAGTCTCAAGCTTAAGCTTCCTTAGCATCCAGGTGAATCTGTCTTTGGATCTGTTGATGGCAAAGGTGAGTTGTAAACTGTGGCATGGCCTTCACAGCTGACACCTTCAGTGTTAGGAACTGCTAAAACTTTTAACTTGAGTTAAGCTTTAGCTTAATGGAAGCATATTAAAATTATTAAGACTTTGAGTAAAAATCTATTTGATGTGGGCAACGTTTAGTCAAGCAGATAGAAAGGAGCTCCTAGGAGCTATATAAAATGAAAGACTTTTTTAGGCAGAAGGAAGTAGAAACAAGGAAGTCATAGAAAAAAAAAAAAGGCAGATTGGTTATTGCAAGGTGATGGGGCATGACAGAGGGTTATCAGGCAGATTACTCCTAGTGCTGACTAGGCAGTTCCTGATTGACCAGTTTAACTTTCCATTTCTGGGAGTGTTGAAACTGTAATTAAGTCTTGGTTTAATGAGATGGGGCTTAGCACAGCAGCACCATTTTGAGTCTGTTGTATTTTTAACCGAACACTGAGTTGCAATCTGGGATCCTGCTAAAAAATCTCTTAGGGGACAAAAGGAACAGCCGTACCCTGAGCAGACAGCAGTAAATAATTTGTTGAGCTCACTGGACTCCAATTCCAATGCTATATTTAGAGTTAAGGTCCCAGAGCTCTTTGTATTTTTCATTTTTATTTTTTATCATCTGTAAACTGCTCATTATACTTTACAAAATGTCTTGCCAGGCAATATTCAAAATTGTCCTTGTGTTATCTACAATACAGAATATTCATCTGTGGTCTAAAGAGGAGCATTAGAATAGAAAAATGCATTGGGAAATTGAATTAAGCTCCTGTAAATCCCAATTCCTAACTTGTAATTTTTCTAGCCATTCTTTTCATTGCTTCTTCACTGTGACAGTTTCAGAGCTCAACTGCGAGGTTGCCACTGCTTAGGGGGAGATTTGTTTTCTTCTTTGTATCAACTGAATTGTCTAATTACTTAAGTAAATCTCACAAACACAAATTTTTGGTATGATAAAGAGATGTACATGAGGCAAGGGCATGCAAGAAAGAGACATTTTTAAATGCATTGTTTTGTTTAGGATTTTACCTCTACTTATAATTGCTCAAGAAATAGTTATGAAAAATACAGTCTAGGGGGCTTGTAGAAATTAAGTTCAGTGATTCTGCACTGAACTTTTAGCTGCAAAGTCTGAGATGTTTCTTTTATTTCGTATATTTTGCATTTAGGCTTTTCATGCCAATTTTTTTCACAATGACATGTAAAAAAAAATAATAAATTAGAACAGCTATGCTTATAATGAAGAGAAATTCCCCAAACTCATAAATTTCTTCTCTGAATTCCTCCAGCCAGATGTTGATACTAAGTGGGGCCCTGTGGGGTTCCTAGCACAAATTCTGTGTCCTCCGTTTCTTTGATTACCAGAAATAGCCTTCATTCAGCCTTCATGACCTTCTGTGAATTCCAATGAGCAGATGTAAGCAATTGGTAGTTAGGGAATGCAGAAGATGCAAGACCAGGGAGAAACAAACAGTCAAGAGAAACAGTAGTAAAACCTTGGGGCAAGGTCCTTTTTACCCCTTGAAGGGATACACACACTCTGTCTTTGAGCTGTTTTGCAGATTCTGAAGGGTTTCCCTGGTGGTGAAATGACAAAGTAACCACCTGCTGATGCGGGAGATGTGGGTTTGATCTCTAGGTCAGGAGGATCCCCTTGAGAAGGGAACGGCAACGCACTCCAGTATTCTTGCCTGGAGCAGCCCATGGTCAGAGAAGCCTGGCAGGATCACATGGGGTTGAAAAGAGACATAAGTGAGCACACACGCACACAGCCATGCAGACACTGAAACCTCCTCCAAGGAGAAGAAGTTAATGATTAGTGATGGCGTTCTGCCCACGAGCATGTAGATCCTGAGAAGTGGAAACCTGAAGGTTATCATGCTGACTCCTACTTGCCTCATCACCAATCAGAAGAATGAGCTGATCACACTCTCTTTGAACCATTACTATAACGCTTCTCACTATCTTCTCCAAGTTGGGACACATAGTTTTTCAAGGCAGGAGTCCACTGTCTCCCCCTTTGCCTGGAAAAGTAATAAAGCTGGTCTTTTCTACTTCACCCTAAGCTCTGTCTCTGAGATTTGATTTGTCACTGGTGTACAGAGAAGTTGAGGTTTGCCATCCGTTTTGGCCCCCAACATGGGACCAACACAGGGATGGACCCCGGAGGGGTGTCACTTGGCTTGTTTAGATCCTCTGACAACTTCTCCAGTACAGCCTCTTGTGAGAGAGCAAAGGACTGGAGAATTCCTTTAGAGATCAGATCACCTGGGATCCTTGCTGGAAAGGCTGAGCCCCAATTATAATCTGCCCACCATTCCAGCAGCTGGAACTCTGAGGTGGACTGCAGCAGACAGACTGCCCTAACAGTTGCCAAGGCTGTCTTTCTCTTGAGGACATTCCTCTCTTTCTCCCACTTGGACCACTCTGGACATCCTACACTGAGGGATTATTTTGGGGAAGCAAGAAAGTGGTGCTCTGGATGTCACGATATCTCTGCCAGTATTTTGATAAGTCCCCAGGCGTGCTCGTTGAGGTCACTCGACTTGGTCTATTTGGAGAACCTCTGGAATTTCTGTTAGGAAGGTCAGAGGTGTCCAAGTGCAGAGCTTCCCAGAATGTCCTGACTCGATAATTCCCATGGAGTTGTGGATGACAGCACTCCCTCCCATTCACAGTGGGAACAACACACACAAACTATTGCCAACCAGGGAAGCCCTCCTAAGCTTTGAGCCCAGAGTTTCTATTAAGGCTTCATTATGCTGGCACAACTGATTTATTCATTTCCTATGTGACTGAGTTAAATCTTCATTCCCCTTTCCCTTCTCTGGAGGTCATGCTTATCACAGGGCCCAAAGAACCCACCCTAAATCACCTTGTTAGTAAAAACCATCAAATATGGCTCTGGGAGGCCACCATGAATGAAAAACTTGCTCTCATCACTCAGTAAATTATTAGAAGTTATTTTTAGAAGGGCATAAAGGCCATACCTCTCTTTAAGAAAAGCCAAATTCCTTACCACACATTTATGCTGTTTATTTTTATGACTTTAAGTAATAAACATATCTTTTTCTCATCTTTAATCCCCTAGAATCCCAGAAGGTGAGATGAGAAAGAATACAAGTGCCCTTATTATTCCTTTAACCTTTTTCTCTCTCCACGAATTCCAATTTCTTTCAGCTATAGCTTAGGTTTTACTTAGTCAAAGTCTTTAAAATATATTTTATAAGCATGTGGTAATTATTTTTTTCTCATCAAAACCAACTTATTAGTATTACAACTACATGTGAACATTCTTGGCTATATAGTCTCATCAAATATTCCTATGTCAATCCAAGGTCATGATTCCTGGACTACTCACAGAAAAATGCTTCTAGCAGCAAGGTAAATTAGATTTTCTCATTTTCTACTACTTACTCAAAATTATGCTTCATTTTAATTTGCATCACATTTGAAGTACTGTTTTCTTTCTCAGATATTTTTCCTTCTGGAGTTTCTAATTGTTACTCCTTTTCTCTTATTGACAGAAATTACTATGATTTCAACACATCACAAAATCACTTTGCCTCTCAATCTGTTTTTGTTGTATGTTAACCACTTGAGTTCTAAAGATGGTCTTTCCAGGGTGGGCCCATCTTATCCTCATGTAACTCTGTTGTCTCAAAATTTTATGAGAATGTTGAGATTTTGAAACAACAGTAATATCTGAGTTTTTTCATTCAGTCTTGGAGAAGATAGAGAAGGTTCAGATATTATTTGTGACGTGCTAGTCTTTCCTCAGTACACAAACAGAGTGGGAATTCCGTAACTGTAACTGGTACCTAGAGTACAAGACTTGTTTTTCAGTCACTAAATCATGTCCCACTCTTTGTGACCCCATGGGCTGCAGCACACCAGGCTTCCCTGGCTTAGATAGGGTCCACATTGTCACTTCTGTTGACTGAAACAAAAGCACACAATGTGAGAGCTGTGACTTTCAGCTTTGCTTAGGCACTTACTGGATGTTACAGCCCAGGGACAGCCTCTCAGATAGCTCTGAGGAGCTGTTCCAAAGAGGCCGGGGGAGAGATCAACATACATTTGATTTTTGAGAAGGTGTATGTGCAATCACACACAAATCTCTGTAGCAGGTTGCTGCTAGGTACAAGGCCCAGGTACCTTAGTTAATGATTTTAGTGTTTTCTAAAATATGAAAGTGAAAGTGTTAGTCACTCAGTCTTATCCAACTCTGTGCGACCCCGTGGACTGTAGCCCACCAGGCTCCTCAGCCCATAGAATTCTCCATGCAAGAATTCTGAAGTTGGGTAGCCATTCCCTTCTCCAGGGAATCTTCCTCACCCAGGGGTTGAATGCAGGTCTCCCACACGGCAGGCAGATTCTTTACCATCTGAGCCACAAGGGAAGCCCTAAGTATAGGAAGGTGATAGAAACTGGATCCATAAAACTTTACCCTGAAAGTATCTATCTGAAGACCTGTTCTACCTGTTTTCCCAGAGCACAGAGTGCCTTTTTCCTGATCTTCACCTTGAACTCCTTTCAAGGTGCGAAAGTCAGCAACTGCAGTAGCTAATGACTCAATCTTTGTCGAGCTTGATGGCAAGTATCACTCTTTAGTTGGCACCTCTTAAATCAATCTCGTATTCTCCAGGTTTGGCCTTCTATTGTTTTTGTTCACAAAGAGAGAAACTGGGCAAGTGACTCAACTTTATCTTCCAGCTCAACTAGTAAAGTCATGTTTAAATATATTTTTCCAGTGCCATTTTAATTTCTAATCATTTTCATTTTCTTAATATCTTGTTTGGGAAAGTATTTTTATATATGAAATATTTCCTTGAATCACTTCGAGGATACCAATTAGAATTTTTAATAGCACAGTTCTTTCTGTTGCCTAAATAACTGATCTTTCCTTAGGGGATTGTTTTTTTTATTTTCCATACCTTTGTATTTCTCTTCATCTTTTCTGCATATATCTAATCTCTGGTTGTACATTTACTTATTTTTAGTCAAGGATTGGAAATCAAATTGAGAAGAGAGGGATTGGAGTTATACTTGCCCAGCTCCTCACAAGATTGAAATGCAGAAGAGGGCTGATGCAGATAATGGGGAGATATGGTCCCCAAGCCCCTACCAGACTTGCCACTGAGTAATTATAAGTGGTGTGGCCTGGGTTTCCTTTGCTGTGCTAAAGGGAGAATTTTCCTCCAGCATCCTTTCTCAAAGTTATAAGTCTGCTTGGAAACCCTGTTGATAGAGGCTGGACATAACAATAATAAGGCTTGCCTTAATTTCTCTGGTTGAGGTATTCTCTTTGGAAATACTGCTTCTGAAAACCAAGACTATTTACCTAGCCTATCTTAGTGTCCACATTAATGTGACTTCACTATTCCACGGTCTTCATCAACATAGTTCCAAGAAACCTTTGATCAGAGTGATAAAATTTGCTGTGAATGACCCACTGATTCATTACAGTCATCCTGCAAATTCTGGATGGAGGTATCCCACTAGATTGCATCCCTCATCATGTTGATGTTTATGTTATAGAAACTCAACTGCTGAGCCCCAATTACACGATCACCCCTGTAAAAGGTAGATTCTTCTTTGAGAAGAATATGTCCTTTTCATGGGCATATGTTCATAGAACGAGAAGACTCACACAGGTGTTCATTCTGCCATTTTCCATCACACTATAAGTGATGGCTCCAGAATTCATGAATTTTCCATAAGCTAAATTGTACTTATATTTTAAAAAGATAAACTTCTGTTTAAAGATGCCCTTTATCTACACATAAATTTCCAAGTTTGCAATTTCCAGAGCCTATATGTTAAAATGTGATCCTATAATTTCTATGCAGCTCCATCTCACGGACTCATCCTGGAATCTCTTGGACCTATGTGTCTTCTCTACTGTGCACCCTGCCATCTGCTTGAGAAGAACCAGAGAGGATGACAGCAAATGAGGCCAGTGCCTTCTGGCCAGTGAGGAGCTGTCCGGAGAGCAGAGAGAGCAGGAGGGAGGTCTCTGTGTCATTTTCCTGGTTCTCTCTCTGTGGGTGTCTCGAGATTCGTCTCAGGACAAAAGGGCACTGTTGTCCTCAAGGTCACCTGTTCCATGGACTCCTCCTTGTTTCCGGTTCTGGCAATCTCTCCCCACGTGCCCTCTCGCCAGGGGTCCCGGCAGTCTTACCGCCGCCAGTCTGGGGCCCCTGCTCTAGCCTTTGTGGCTTCCCTGAAGCCTGCCTACACTTTGCAATTAGATTAGGCTCTTTGTGGGGTTTTTTTTTTCCTTGTTAAACTATTTTTTTAAACCTTTTATTTTGTGTTGGGTGTGTAACTGATTAACAATGTTGTGATAATTTCAGGTAAACACTCTTTGAAAAATCTTCCATGGTGTGGGTCATCTGTTTCCTGTTGCTTATCTGACTAATACAGGAGCTTAGTCTGAAATAAAAAATACTATTTATACACAGGGACTAGCTGTGTAATGTTTCTAATGTATTTGTTAAATAATTATGATGTTTTTGCTCTACACATCAGTAAATAATACCATATTTTTATATTTATTCAGTTTTGATGTACATATCAATGCTAGACCAATGCATTTGTTATTACATGATAAAATAATAATTCCCTAATTATCTTAATATTGAAACAAAGGTCTTATCACTTGTACTCTGTCTGCTGAATCACAGAATGAATTGTTGCCATTTTGTGATTTTATTCACCTCACTGTCATAAAATTTCCATACTCAGGATCTGGGATTCTGAACTGTCTAACAAAGGCAAGAGCAGTTATAATTCTCAAGGTGCTCCTTACCATCCTACGATACTCTACAGGGATCAGGTCTCTGCTGACCACCCCAAATTGAACCACAAGCCTCATTTTCCATCCCAGGATACTCTGTCAGCCCTCACCATATACTGCTTAATTTTTCCTCTAAGAATTTATAGCTATATGACATATTATATGTGTGTTTATTTCAATTTTATTATTCCCCTTACTGAAATGTAAGCCTCATAAGATGAGAAGTTTTCTTTTGTTCCTAGTTTTATCTACAATTCTACAGTTCATATTGGCTCAAAAGTACCTGTTCAATAAAATAATAATGGATGTGACTTTGGAGCTTAGGAATGAGATCTTAGATAGGCAGATAGATGATAGATAGATAGATTTATTGTTATCAGCAAAGAAATGGTAATTGAAAGTTCAGCTATAAATCTGGTGACTCAGAGTATCTGTGCAAGCTGAAGATAGAAAACGGAGGACAAAGAAGGCTGTAGGGCTTCTGAAAAGTAAAGACCAGAAAAGAAGAGGAAATTTGGAGAGTGATGTCATAGAAAATAATGTCATAAATGAAAATTTTGAGAATGAAATAGATACCTAATTATTAAATGCAGCAGAAAGACCAGGCAAGATCAAAGAAATGTCCATTCGATATGATACTGCCTTGTTGAATATTGACTTGGCACAGTTCCCGAGGAGTTGCAAGATTTTTATGCACTATCTCAAAATTCCCTCCCTTAACCCTGCATACAGTAGAGTTGTTGTGAATGGGGAAGGTCTGGTCTAGGGCTGCCTCCTGTTTCATGTGTGGGAAACAGGCCTTGGAAAAAGATTTTCCAAGTCTATGCACAGGTGAACAGACGACAAGGAGGGTCACTTTGAAATCCTCCCATGCCATGGATGGTGGTTTTGAGTACCAGTGAGACCTAGAGGCAGGAGAGTGAGTGAGTCAGAGGAAAAACACATGTGAAGAGCAGACCCGCAGTCACTGCCAGGTAGGCAGCAAGAAATGCATGCCTATTCTTATAGTACCTGCGGTTTGTGAGTGGTTTATTGCCACAGCAATGCTGATTAGTACACATTAATATGACATGTTCTCTTATTCTAATAACTATTCAAAAGCAGAAATGCGAGCATCTAGACAAGTAAAGGCCTGCGCTTAAAGGGTTCATTGCTAAGATCCTGGTGATCCACAAGTCTAATATGATCCCTTATCAATTATTATTGATAATTCTAAGACCTATATGTTAATATGATAGTCTACAATTGGCATTTATGGAAGACACAGCACTCTGCAGAGGAAAATAAAAACTTGGGAAGTATGATTGAAATTAATGAAAATATAGACTTCTACTCAGTTACAGTAAGACTGACTGGTCAACAGTAAAATCAACAAAGAGCAGCTTTGCTCCTCACTCCTCATTCTTCCTTCAAGCTCATTCTCCAAGTTTCTATCCTAATGAACTTAACCAACTACCTCATGCCAGCTCTAAGTAACTGAGTTTTACTGGGTAAAATTAGAAGAGCTGAGTGACATCACTGTAATTCATTCAGAACCACCTCAAATGAGTACTCACAAGTGCCTAGCAATCCTATATGTTGCTCTAGTAAACTCTATCTCCTGTTAGTAGAGGAGACACTTTGATATATTGTCTGATTTTTTCAACTATCCCAACCCAACATCACTTTTACCTACATGAGCTGTCCTTGGTCCATACTTTATGAGAAAAGGCATTAGAAACTTTGTCACCTTTCCATCTATGTGTGCTCTTGCTGAGGTAGGAAATAGTGTGACTTTGGGCTGGATACCTGGTGTTTGTCAAAGTGAAACTGTTAGTCACTCAGTTGTGTCTAATTGCAGTCCCAGGCTGCAACCCCTGGCAGCCTGTAGCCTGCCAGGCTCCTCTCTCCATGCGATTTTCCAGGCAAGAATACTGGAGTGGCTAGCCATTCCCTTCTCTAGGGGACCTCCCTGAGCCACGGATCAAACAAACCCACACTCTCCTGCACTGCAAACAGATTCTTTACCATCTGAGCCACTTTATTAAGTGGCATCAAATTCATAAGCGTTGTTCTCACCCAAACACTGCAAGAACAAACCAGTGTCAAAAGCGAAGCTCTGCTGAAGCAAAGAGATAAGGTGCACACTCCTGAGGCAAAGGAAGACTCCTAGTCTGCACATGTGCAGGAAGGCTTCTTGGGAGTCAAAAAAGGAGGGGCCCCCATAATGATTGTGGACTTGCACCCACAGGCCTCTGGGGTGGGACCCATCTTAGCAAAAAGTTATTGGCACATCTTGGGGAGGGTCCATGGACCAATCAGATGTGAAGAAAGAAACAAGATAAATGGCCAGAGGTAAACAAAGACCCTGAAGGACTGTCCTATATAAGTGACTTGAAAGTGAAAGTGAAGTCGCTCAGTCGTGTCTGACTCTTTGTGACCCCATGGAGAGAAGCCCACCAGGCTCCTCCATCCTTGGGGTTTTCCAGGCAAGAATACTGGAATGGGTTGCCGTTTCCTGCTCCAGGAGATCTGCCCGACCCAGGGATTGAACCCGGGTCTCCCGCGTTGTAGGCAGACGCTTTACTGTCTGAGCCACCAGGGGAGTCATGCGATTTAAATCACCTCCTTACTGTGTCCTCATTCAGGACGTCTGCACTCGTCTGCAGGTGTGTGTCTCTGCCTAGTTTCTGACTGACTGCAGCCCTCCTCATTAGAGAAGATGCTTGTATCCTTTCTCTTTGGGTGTGTATCTCGGCCCTACTTCTGAGTTAGAGAAACTCTTTTCCTGTGTGCGCTTCCATACTTTGTGCTGTGTCTCTAATAATAAACTTTGTACCTATTTTTACAGTTTTTGCCTCCTTGAATCATTCTTGCTTTCAGACAGGGGCAAGAGCCAGGGCCACTTGGCTTCTAGCCCCTGGTGGTCTGGTCACTAGGGATTTCTAGTTTTCATCCAGGTTACCCAAGTTTAATCCCTGGACAGCGAACTAAGTAAGATCTCTTTTCAGGACTTCTCAACTACAGAGATCATTACCTTCCTCTCTCTTTTTCCAGCTTTTATTGATATTTAAAAAATTAATCTCAAGTCAAAGCACAGTCCTATTAAATTCCACCATCGAGTGCATGCTGCTCATCTCTCCTGACTTTTCAGGGAGTATGACCTATTCAGTGCTCAGTGACAGAGCGTCGAGCATCTCCCATGTGCCGTGAACTTTCAGGTCCTGAGAGCAACAGTGAACCGGACACTTGAGGCAAAAGAAGAATGATGTAAGTCTTGTATTGCAGTAACTCTATAGATAGCACCGGTATTCACTGATGTAGAAAATACTGAGGAAGTCAGGACAGGGGGAGGGGAAAGCTAAGAGTTTCATTTGGGTGCTTTTGTATTTTAAGTTATCTATTTGACATACAAATGAACACATTTGTCTGGAGAAGTTCAAACTGAATTTATTGAGAGGCACTGGAATTACATGCAGAGAGAGTATAGCTACATGAAAAGATTCACAAGTGGCATTGAGGGCCTCTGACATTTCACAGTTACGTGAAGGGGACTCAGCTAAGAAAATTTAGAAGGAGCAGCAAGAATCTAAGATGAAAAACAGAATCTGGTGAGCAAGTTGTTCTGGACTTGCTGAGTCCAGATGATTTGAGAATTATTACTTAGAGTTTAGCATCTCTGTGGGCCTAACCCAGATTTCAGATGACGGGTAATAATATTATTCAAGTGTTTCAAGATTTTTCCTAAAATCTCATTCATCCAGATTGCATCCAACAGGCATACTATAAATTATTTATAAGAATGGCTAATATTTGAGAGCTTAATTAGAAATTATAGTCCTTTACAATACACGCTCCAGGAGCAGAGAAAGAATTTAAGATGTTGGAATACAACTCATTCATTAAGAAATAAAGTAGGCCAAGTTGTAATTAAAACAGCCAATTGAATACATTCCATAACTAATGACCTAATCCAATAGCTAACCAGGGCAGTTATGCTATTTAGAAATGTATATATAATCTTTACTTTTAAATCTGAGTTTATTGTTTAGATACTGCTCTACCTGACCAAATAATGCAAATTTTATAGTGCCTTGTAAGTAGAGAATAGCACTAAATAAATACTGTAATCTGCTTATTTTAATTGATAAATTCCCAAAATTTCTGAAGCCTGACTAAAATGTAAATACATTAAATTTTGTTATATTTACATAAAGAATGAGTGTACCGACAGCAAAAAATACATTTTATTTCTGCCATCAAACAAAGTATTGCAGAAGGAAAGGAGAGGCCAAGATGACAGCAGGAAGGCCATGAGCTTATCTCCTCCCAGGAACACACCAAAATGACAACTATTTACAGAGAACCTCTCACTGAGAACAACCTGAAGACTAGCAGAAATAAATGATGTAAAGAAAAGCTACAATGAAACAGGTAAGAGGAGAAATCACTCTTCAAGTGAAGTGAAAAAAGAATTTTTAAAAAATTATGACTGGTTAAGAGAACTCTGAGACAATACTGAGTCTACTAATATTCATATCAGGGATCCCAGAAGGAGAAAGCAGAGAGAAAGAAACAAGGAATATTTTTGAAGACATACTATCTAAAAACGTTAAGTAAGCTGACACCTGAATCCAGGAAACACAGAAAGCTGGGAACATGATCAACCCAAAGAGGGTTACGCCAAGATACATTTTAATTAAAATGGCAAAAATTAAAGACAAAATATTAAAAGTAATAAGGGAAGATGATGTTATAAATCAATTATCATCAATAAAAATTTCTTTAGTTAAAAAAAAAGCAGTAAGGGAAGTCACGAACTACATACAAGGAAACTCCCATTAGATTATCAACTGACTCTTAAGCAAAAACTCTGCAAGCCAGTCCATATCCCCCAAGTTCCCTGATGGAACAAGGCACACTGGCTTTGGTCTGCCCATTATCAACTCTGCCTGCATGTCTCTGGGCTTAAGTGTTACCAGCTTATGCAACTTTCAGGTGTTCTCACCTGCCCTTCTGATCACAAGGGTCCAGAAAACACTCTCCACAGCAAGTGGGGTTGTATTTCAGTTTCCTTCCCTGGGCCAGATGGAGAAGGGCCAGCCACACCTCTGCTATCTGGGAAGGGCCAAGAGCTCCTCTCAGCCTCGGCTGTGAATTAATCTCCCTTACAGCCACAGAACCCTCCATGTCTAGTACTAGCTTTGCTCTGGGGTTGATCAACACTGTGTACCATTTCTTGGCTTTTGCATTGCTAGTTACACAGCTTCCAAAGGCTTTTCCCAGTCCTTCTGGCCAGATGTGGCCAGAGACAGTCTCCTCAGCGGGTGGGGCTATGACTCAGCTCCATGGCGGTGTATGGGCAAACTAGGTTCCGCGCTTGGCAAAACTCCCCCTTTGAAGATCTGAAGCAGGCAGACCTGCATCCTAATGAGCTCTCTGGTCAGAGCCTACCACCAAGTTGGCTCTGCACATGAGCAAACCCACTTGGGATTACTATTTGGGCACCGCAGGTATAGACTCAGTCTGCCAAGATCCGTATGCTGGTTGTTGCAAGCCCCTACTTCTCTTTTCTGTCACAGTCAGATTCCCAGTGGCTGAGCTCTGTAGACCCCTATAATCCCCACGGGGCAAGACCAGAGTAGAAAGAAAATGAAAGACAACCAAAGTAGTCGGTCTGTTGTGTCTGACTCTTCGTGACTCCATGGGCTGCAGCCCACCAGTCTCCTCCATCCATGGACTTCTCCAGGGAAGAACACTGGAGTGGGTTGTTGTTCCCTTATCCAGGGGCTCTTCCCTACCCGGGGATTGAACCTGCATCTGCTGCATCTCCTGCATTGGCAGGCAGGCTCTTTACCAATTGAGCCACCAGGGAAACTCAGGGTAGGGTATCCCACAAAGCAGCCCACAGTGCTGTGGGTGCCGGCTGTCCCCCGGCTCTCTTTTCCCACTAGAGGAACCGTCGGTTCAGGGCAGACATCCGTGTGCGGCGCTGCCCGGTTCTGTGAGAAGCAACGCAGCCAGTGTTCCTCTTAACTTTCTATCGCCATCTGTCTTGGTCTCTGGTGCAGGGGGCGCTTCAGCCTGTTTCTCATGTTCTAGGATTCTCTCAGTCTTATCTTGTTCATAAATAGTTGTTAATTGTTCTCCTTGCAAGGGGAGAGGAGTCAGGAGCAACCTATATCTCCATCTTGGTGATGTCATTCCTGGTAGCTATTAAAGATATTTTTCCAAAAAGGAGAAAATCATGGCTCTCCTAAACATCTGAAATAAATGCTTAAAGGTTGTTTAACTCATTAATTAAATGAAGGAATCAAGTAGAATACACTAATAGAGACTGAACAGTTTTGTTTTTTAAATAAGGGGGCTGTCCCTTCAGACATTCCATTTGCATGTCTAGAGGCAAGAATTATTCTGCTTTGGTGACATTTACCTACAACTTGCGGAATTGTGAAAGAGGTCCTACAGAGTCAGCTTTAGGTTACCCAGGAAGCTGTCCTATGCAGACGATGCACACTTTCACTGAGGCACACATTTTCCCCACACAGCCCACACCTCAGAAATGCTCAGGAGGGAACCGAGTTAGGGTGCCATGTGGAATCTGCTGCCCTGCCTCTCCTCCTGTATCCCTTGGCTGAGGTGCCAGGAGGTGGCCAGTGCCGCAGTGAGCAGCTGTGATGTTGAGTAGGGCTTGTCTGCCTGCCCTCCATGCTTTAAAGAGGACAGGCTGGAGCCTGCGGGGTATGAATCCTTCCACAGAGACCCTCCAAAATCTGTGAGAAGCTCCTGGGGTCCCTTCACATGACAGATGTTTGAACAATTCAGATAGCACATCAGAAGAGAAACTCTTGTAGGTCTGGTCACTGCTATGAAAGAAAATTCTAATTCTTTCAGATATCAATCTCTCAAAAGAAGGCACCATGCAATTTCTCCCAGCATAACATCCTCATGTTGAATACAGAAAACTACAGGTTGGGCTTCAGTGTGCAGAGAATATTAGCAGCAATACACCAATGCAAATGCATGATACAGCTATAAACAGCAAATGATGATGTATAAAATATTCATATGCATGCAGATCACACAAATGGCCTCAGAATGAGGAGTCCTTCATTCCCCAAGGTTTTATCACCAATGTCTAGGTTAGGTGTTCAGAAGACATATTATAGGATTTTTTTAAAAATCAGAATTATTAACACATATGTTCTCAGGGTGACAGGGGCACCAGTGTTAAAATTGTGCTTTCCTTACCCTCTTCAGTACTGAGTTGTTGATCATTCTGTTAATAATGTTAAACCAAGAAATAAAGGGGATTCACGAGAGAATGCCTTTATCTGGATACCTATAGTTTTTCTGGAAGAAAATAAAATTATGTGTTTTGCTAATGGCTAGGAAAATAACGGAAAGCATTCCAACAGAAAGGCTTTGTTCTAAATAAGCAGTGCCTTGTGACAAGGAAATTGATTACACAAACCTATGTTTAAATGATTTTCAACTCAATTATGTAAATAAAGCCTAAGTCAATAATATGAGGTCTAGAAATGTAACGTGACCATTCCCTTGATGGTGGTCAGAGTCACAGCCACATGGACACAATTCTGTTTGCAAGAGAAAATGGTTATTATGAACCCTATTTTACAGACCAGATTTAAAACGTAAATTCCCTACCGGTAATTGGGAGACTGAGTCAGAGGGAAAGGAACAAAGCAGCTTTCACCTGTTTATGAGAGAAAAAAAAGAATGAATTGGCATAAGTCAGGAAACAAAGGGCAGGAAATACTTTACAGTACTTTGTGGATGGGCAGCTTAGCATTTCCAAGCACCTGCTGTGAATTGCCTCTAATTCTCTGGCTTATACAATCATTGATCCGTCAAAAAAGATGCAGGTAGTCCAGAAGGGAGATAACTTTCTCTCTTTCAGAGGAGACATGAACCTTCAAATTCAACAGCAACACAATGTTCTGAAGACTTTGCAGAACAGATAACTGTAAGAAAACGATGCCAGGTATTTTGAAAGAAGTAGATGGGAAAAAATGGAAATAATTATCAGAGTTTCTCAGCCTTTTTGGTCTGCCTCTGCTTCTTCCCCCACATATCTGTCCATCCTGCTGTGCTACATTTCCATCATTTCAGGTGGTTTCCATGTCTCTTTAGTCATGTTATTATCATGTGGCTTCTCAGTAGCTTGAGAACTTGAGAGAAGGATCCTTCCAAATCATGCCCTGGCATCCCCACATTGGACATTTCAGGAATCACTCAGCTTCCTGAAGTCTTTACAGTCAATGACCTGGGCCATACATTTATGAATGCATAGAATTATTAATAATTTTAAAAACTATCCTGCTGTGATGCCTTGAATTCAAACTATGTCTCACTGTATTTTATCTGCATACTTAGCTCAGTTGGAAAGCATCTACTGATTCTACCTACTACAATGAATTATAATTGCCTCTTTCTGTGTCTACGTACTGTTCTTTACAAACTAAACTTCCACTAAATACGAATTATTAAGATATGTGCTTGAGGGTATAAAATAATGAATTCTATTGCATATGCCCTCCTCATCCACCTTTAAACATATTCTTCAAAGAGCACATGAATTGATACAATAAACCTGGAATAACTCTAATACATAATTTGTGCTAGATCAGATGCCAGCTGATATTAAATAACAGGTGATGTTAAAAACCAGAAAATAACAAAATTAAACCTAACAGAGGAAATGTGTTTTCCTAATTCATAGGAAAATACCATTCTTCAATGTTAGTAGCAGAGAACTTTTGTCAATCTCACAAACTGTCAGAAACCAGGGGAAGAAGAGCAGCTTGTTTGCAGGAGGACCACTGACCTAGTCCAACCACAAAATACACTAGAATGCATGCTTCCTCAATGGTAGTGTGCGAACTCTGATGCACTGCTCTTCTTGGGAGAACAAAGAAAGCAAAACACCAACCAGACATTTGAATTGAATATTTTTGAGCTCTGAAAATTAATCAAGCCACAGAACAATCACCTATGCAACAGAAACTACGAAACCTTTGTACCATGCCTGTATTTGGAGTGTTTGGTGGTTCAGTGGTAAAGAATCTGCCTGTCAATGCAGGCCATGCAGGTTCAGTCCCTGGGTCGGGAAGACCCCCTGGAGAAGGAACCCACTCCAGCATTCTTGTTGTAGGAAGGGGGACCCCCTTCCAGGGCCCGAAGTTGGGCTCTTGTCTAACACTTCAAAAAGAATTGTCCGAGGAGACGCGTGCTGACAAAGCAAGAGATTTTATTGGGAAGGGCACCGGGGCGGAGAGCAGGAGGGTGAGGGAACCCAGGAGAACTGCTCCGCCGCGTGGCTCGCAGTCTTGGGTTTTATGGTGATGGGATTAGTTTCCGCGTGGTCTTTGGCCAATCATTCTTTCAGAGTCTTTCCTGGTGGCGCACGCATCGCTCAGCCAAGATGGATGCTAGCGGGAGGGATTCTGGGAAGTGGACGGACAGGTAGTGTTTCCTCTCGACCTTTCCCGAGCTCTTCCGGCTGGTGGTGGCTTACTAGTTCCGTATTCCTTATCAGGATCTCCTGCCATAAAACAACTCATGCAAATGGTTACTATGGTGCCTGGCCAGGGTGGGCGGTTTCAATCAGTGTGCTTCCCCTAACATTCTTGCCTGGGAAATCCCATGGACAGAGGAGCCTGGTGGACTATAGCCCATGGGGTTGCAAAAGAGTCAAACATGACTCAGAGATGAAAACAAGAACAACTCCCCTCCTCGCCCACCCAGCCCCAGCTCAGTGGCATCATCGGCATTGACATTGACTCTGGGTACAGCCAGTGGTGAGGACAGACTTATTTTGGAGCTTCATTTAAAACTACACTTCGTCTCCAACTTCACTGTCAAAATTTTCTCTAAATGTCCAGCTTTATAGACCATTTCTTTTTCCAGGCTTTTTCAGCTATTTTCTTAAACACAGAGCTCAGATCAAAAGGGAGAGGGAAGCAGAGGCTGTGTCCTATCCGTAGCATATTTCCAAAAGCATAGCCGTTTTTCAGGGACATTTCTGCAGCTGCCTAAGTCTATTATTTCAGTTGGAACAAACAAAAACCTAGCTGGGATTTTTAAAGGAAGATCTGGAAAAGAAGATAATCATAAGCACTATTAAAATCTTCACATATTTCTGAGTATCTAAAAAGCTGAGAACGTGTACAATACTGTTTTCATGCCCAGCAGAGACCTGGGAAAGGAGAGGAAACCAATCATTCAACCTTGAGACCCTGTACAAGCAGGAAGTGAAAGCTAAGGCTGCCTTGTAAACCACTTGAAGCTTGAAGGTAATCCTTCTCATGTAGATACCCTTGGCAAAGAATGGAAGCTGTACAAACACAGAATTTAAGGAAGTCTTAGAGATCTTTGGCTAACCAATAAATTACACTAACCGTCAGTGGCCCCTAGGAATTCAAGCTTCATATAAAAACCAAACTTCTTTTAAAAAAAAGTGAGAAGAGAACTCAGTGGCCACATACTCCTGGGAATATAGAATCAGTATAATTAGTTCAGAAAAGTACTTAGATAAATAAGCAACAATGAGAGAAACAACAACAACAGAAATCTTTTGACCGTAAGAAATTCATGGAAGAATAAAGGATTTGATTCCAGACTTGTTACAATATATTATCTGTAAGGTTCAGTTTCAACAAAAAATTATAAAACATGCAACAAAAGTGGAAAAGTACAAGAGAAAAATCTTCTGATATGACCTAGTTGTTGGAGTTAGCAGGCAAAAATATATAATCGGCTATTACAAATACATCCAAAAACTGTAAACCAAGCAAACTGCATCTAAATAATTTAAAGGACAACAATAATATCTCACCAAATTGAGAAATCAGTAAGGACATAGAAATTATAAATAAGAACTAATAGAAATTTTCTGTACAGTTACAAATTCACCAGAAAACATTCATAATCAATTTGAACTGGAAGAAGAAAGAATAATTAAACATGAAGATAGATTAAGTGAGATTATTCAATCTAAGGAGCTGAAAAGAAGCAAGAATGAATAAAAATGAAACGAGACTCAGAGAGATGTGGGCATAACTCGTAAGTATACCAACACAGGCATAGTAAGAATTCCAGCAAGAGAAAAGAAAGAAAAAGGTATAGAAAAAAATTATTGAAGAAATAATGGCTAAAAAAACACATCAAATATGATCTAAAATATCTACACATGCAGGAAACTAAACAAGCTCCAAACAGAATAAATTCAAGAGTTTTACACATTGACCTAGACTAGTCAAATTTATTTGTCCATAATTGCTTATTGAAGCTTTTTAATGATAGCTGACAATGTCTTTGTCAGATAATTCTAACGTCTCTGCCGCCCTGAGCTTGGGATTTACCGATAGCTTTTTCTCATTCAGTTTGGGATCTTCCCTCATTCTTGATATGATGAATGACTTTCTACTGAAATGGAACATTTGGGGTATTATATATAAGAATCTGCATCTTTAAACCCCCTGTTTTAGCTCACTTGTTTTGACACTGGTCCTGTGGAGGGAGTGGAGAATGCCAGCTTAATTCTGCCAGGTCGAGTGGGAGTCCTTCCACTCTGCCTGCTTGGCCCCCATGAGGGATCCTTGTTGCTCCTGGGCCGGGGTAAGGGCTTTGACTCTCCAGCTGGGTCTCTAAGATAGCTCCCTTGCTTGGACAGGTAGAAGCATCTGGTGATTTCTCGCTCTATGGCCTCAACGACACTGCTGGGAGCAGACAGCATCCTTGTTGACAAAGGCAGGGAGGGAAGGTACTGACTATCCACCCGGCCCCTTGCGCCGCACCCCTTCAGGGGCACCTACGGCTGCAGGGTGGAGGCGAGAATTCAGTCTCCTTCGTGTTCTCCCTGATGCTGTCTGTTTGGGAAAGGAAGTGCTGACTATATAGTCAGACTATTCTGATGCTAAGCTGGTGGGGAGTATGGACTGGGGTAGTTCATTATGGCTTTGCGAGGGTAGAAGTCTAGGATCTCCGCTTGACTTTTAGTATTCTGAAAATGAGACTACACATTTTTCAGTGGTGTTGCCTGAAGTAGAGAAGCTCCTGTCTAAACGTTTTCTGTCTTGTCAGCTGCCCCTTCCTGTGTGCTGTGGCTAGACAGAGGACATTTGGGTGTGGGTATGTTTTAATTGTGGTAATAAAATCACAATATAAAGTGTCCTGTGATTCAGATTCAGCAGTTTAAGTATATCCACCTTATAAAACAGATCTCAGAACATTTATAACTTTTAAAACTGAAACTCTATACCCATGAAACAATTCCCTATTCCCCTCTCCCTCAGTCCATAATAACCACCATTATAATTTCTGTTTCTATCAATTTAAATACTTTTGTTATCTCATATATATGAAACACACAGCAGCTATTTTTTTGTGACCAGCTTATATGACTTAGCATCATGTCCTCAAGATTTATCCATCTTGTAATATATGACAACATATTTCAATGATACTAAATTTTTGAAAAGATCAAGTTTTAACTAGACTATGTAAGAAAGAACAGAGAATACTTAACAAATATAATTGGAAATGAAAAAGGGAACATTACAACCAATGCTGAAGAAATAAAAAGGGATGAATACTATGAAGTACTATGTAATACTATGAAAAGTTGTATGCTAATAAATTGGATAACCTAGAAAAAATGGAAAAATTTCTAGAAGCTCACAATTTACCAAGACTGAGTCATGAAAAACTAGAAATTTTACACAAACCAATAACTAGTAAGGAGATTAAATCATTAATCAAAAACCACTCAACAGTGAAAAGCTCAAGACCAGATGGCTTCACTGGAGGATTCCACCAAACAATTAAAGAAGAATTACCACTAATCTGAAATTCTCTCAAAAAAATTGAGCAGGAGGGATCACTTCCAAGCTCAATCCATGGTTGAGAATTGGAAGAATTACCATGATACCAAAGCCAGATAAAGAAAACTACAAGAGAAGAAAACTGTAAACCAATAACCCTGGTGAATGTCAATGCAAAAACCCTTAACAAACTGCTAGTCACCTGAATTCAACAGCAAGTTCAAAGCATCACACACCTTGACCAAGGAAGGTTTATTCTTGGAATACAAGAATGATTTAACATATGAAAATCAATCAGTATAATGCACAACACTGTCAAAATGAAGGACAAAAACCACATCATCAGGTCAGTTGTTACAGAGAAAGCATTGACCAAATTCAACATCCTTTCCTTGGATACAGCCTTCAATAAACCACCTTTTAAAGGTGTCATTTATATTATCTCTGTCTGGCTTTACCATCACAAACGTGCTTCTTTAACCTGAAATATTCTTTCAAAGGCACATTAGAACTACAAATACATTGGAAGTACTTGTTCTTTGAATAAGTGTAGAACTTGAGTCCACTAGGACTTAGAATTTTTGTGAAAAGATTTGACTGCTGATGTCTGGGATTCTCTTCATGCCTGGGACACATTAAGAGGACAGGGACACACCGCCCAAACACTTTGTAACACCACACAGCTCCGGTGGGAAGAAAGAATCAAATACAAAGAATAATTTTCATATAAATGCCTCATGTGACTCTGTTCCCTGAGCCCTCTAATCCCTTAAATAAGTGCTGCTGAATAGAGTTGCCATGTCCAGCTGTGCGCACCTAAATGCAAAGGGCTGAACCCAGAACACTGAGCTAGTTCTCTCCCAGCTGTGCCTTTGTGGTTCACTACCGGTCTTTTAAAGCAGTCTCTCTTTTCAGTCATACCCTATCCTCTTCCCTAACAATGCAAGAACCTAGAATGAATTAAGTTGAACCATATGTAATTACCATGTTAATAATATTAACAGTTCATCTGAATATTAACAGACTCACCGTCTCATTGACATATGTCATTCATTCTTTTTAAAAATCCTACAAGAACTTCATCATCATCATTACTTCATATATTCACTTCTTATCCTGGTTTAGTCACACATTTAACTCTTTATGCACTTCCTTCCTTCTTGAACCTCGCACATTACAGTTCCTTGGAATGCCTTCTTCATGCTTGTTTTATACCCTCTATTGCCATTCAGTATGGTGGCCAATGGCCAGAAGGCAGGAGATGCACGGGTCCCAGGCTAAACAGTTTCTCCCCTGTGGACAAACACCCTGCGATAGCAGGAACCCCACAAAAGCAGAATGATGGAGGAGGCTGAGTCCTCCACAGATAGAAGACCATAGACCTCATTTTCAAACTCAAGAACATCTCCCTGACTACACATATACAGAAAGGCTGCTTGGAGGTCCAAAAGGGAAGGGGCATCACCTCATAGTAAATGATGTCAACTACTTATAAGCCTCCTCCCTAGAATCCATCTTGGCTAAGAGATGAGCACAGACACGAGGTTCCTGCGATAAACCAAATATGGCCTCAAGAACAGACAAATCAAAATGATTGGCTAAAGGAAACTCAGAAGAAATGCCCCATGAAAGTGATTTAAACTGCTCTGAGGGCTCAACTCTCTCTCTCTCTCTCTCTCTCTCTCTGAGTCTGCCTGTATGTTTATCCACATGTACTACACTCTTTTCTCCTCCTGATAAACACTTTACTTGTTTCGCTTCTTTCTTTGTAGGAATTCTTTTTCTGCAAAGTCCAAGGGCCAGGGCCTTGTCACCGACCACTAGTCTAGTGGCTAGGATTTGGAGCTCTCACCTCCATGGCCCAGCCTCAACCTCTGCTTGAGAACCAAAGCCATGCTTCAAGCCACTGGAGGCTGAGGCCACCAGACAACAGCCCCATGTGGTTATTTAAATTAACAATATTTAGCATTAAACAAAATTAAAATTTAGTTCCTAAGTCAGAGTGTTTTTAGATGAATCAGGTCCTGCTGCTTACCTCTTACAAAGTCAAACTCATAAATGTTTTTGGTAGAAAGAAAAGTTGTCTTTGATCAGAATGCCAGCAATCTGGGGGAGATGACGGATTCCATGTACTCAGGAATCCACCTCTGAAGAGTCTGCTTAGCCATCAACATTTTGAAGCAAGGTGGGAAGTAATCTCAGTTAATCATTGAGATAGGGGTCCAGAGTCATTGCCATCCTCCACTGTGAGCAGGCTTATAGAATTCTTATGATCTTCCTCTAAATGTCCTGGTCACAGAGTTTGGTCACACAGCTTGTTTTGAAGATTACCGAAGGGGAAGCTAAGGAAGAAACCCAGTCATCTGTAAATTACTCATTCTTCATTCCTAGTTCTTCTGATCTACAGAAAGAACAAGGCAAGGTATTGTGTGATTAAAAGATTTGAAAGATGTGCTCAGGCCAGAGATATGTAGGGCATAGAGGTGCCTCGTTAAAAGTTAGTTACTATATAGCTTTGCTAAAGAGGCAAGGAAAAGAGCTTCCTGCAGAGGGTGGTTTCCTGGGGTGAGCTGCTTTCAAGAGTAGCCATGTTCCATATGTTCAATAGCCACACGTGGATGGTAACCACTTTTCTATTCTCATAGAAATTTCTACTGGTCAGTGCAATCAATTAAAATTTCATTAATGAGACTCTAAATGAGACAGACTTGCTCATCTTTTTGTTTATCCAAAATATCTTTACTTTGCCCCTCCTTTTTCAAAATCTTCTGAGTATAGGAGTCTAGGTTGAATGCTTACATTTACATACAAGAGAATGGCTGGTGCTTGAGTAATCATGCAGCTTAGAGATCTGATCCTCATGTCGGCCCCCAAGTGGCGGGGAAGGGGGGGGTGCAGATGAGGGCCCTGTCCTCATGCGTCCTTGCTCCCGTCGCTGTGGGTTTCTCCTCATGTGGAGGGCCTTACTTTGCACTTCCGTTACTTCTCTAGACTCAGTAGGTGTGTGAGTGCATGCGGTGTCACTTCAGTCGTGTCCGACTCTTTGCGACACTACGGACTGTAGCCCACCAGGCTCCTCTGTCCATGGGATTTTCCAGACAAGAATACCAGAGTGGGCTGCCGTGCCCTCCTCCAGGAGATTTTCCTGACCCAGGGTTTGATCCCTGGGTCTCTTACATCTTTTGCATTGGCAGGCGGGTTCTTTACCACTGGTGCCGTCTGGAAAGCTCAGACTTAATAGGTATAATGGCCCAAATGGTTCCAGCATGGAAAATGGCAAATAACTAGTTACTTTCAGTTGATGCAGTTTTCCCACAGGGTCTAAAATCTTTGAATCAACAGCTCATATTGAAAAAATAGCCAAATAATGATTTAAATTTTCCATTTCAGCCTCCTTGAGATATACATATATATATATATATATATATATATATATATATATACACTCAAACTAACAATCAAATCAGCCAAAGCAATAAATTGGAAGAGCACCTACTGTGTGTAATGGGCTGTGCTAAGCCTTTCACATGGGTTAGTTAGCTTTTTGTTAGCCCATAATTAGCCTGAAACTGTTAGGTAGGAAGTTAGGCATGAGCAACCAAGCGGTGGCCTAGCTGAAAAGGATGCAAGCTGATCTCTAAAATCTCAACCCAGATACACCTCAGTGGGGCCCGGGAGAGTTCATAGACATGCTACAAAATAACCACAGAGATTTTACAACTCCAGAGCAAGCACCCTAGGCTCGCAGTGGATACTAACTAACCACGGGGGATTCTCCAACTCAGGCACATGCATTCTTGATGTACAGCTGTGTCCTCAAGTGAATTTAGGGAGCCCAGAGCCCATTAAGGGTTCATAAATATTCTATAGATACATACATCTGATTATTATAATAGACTGGAAAATGGGAAAGACATGCACAGTAGAATCTTGTTATGTAACTGACAACTGTCAGTCAGAACTGTCAGTCCACACGCGGCGAGATGAACATGTAAAAACCCTGCCTTGAAAGGCCTCTTGCCTCACCACTCCAGTGCCTCGCTTGGCTTGGCCCACCTCTCCCTCGAGGTGTTCCTTCTGTTCCTGCCGCAATAAACTTGTTTTTGCCACAAGTAAGACCTCAGATTCTTCTTTGTATCCTTACCAAGGTCCACAAGGAGGAACCCTTCAAACTTCCCTCTCCCCAAATCCACTAATAAAACTGGGATAATTGCTTTAAATTGATTACCTTAAAATATTCTTTCCAGTCTTGTCTCCAAAGTGCTCCGACAATCCTACCTTCCCACAGTATACATGAGAAACATTTTCATTGTACCTTATTGTTTTTATTTGGGTTTCCAATAATTTACTAAATGGAAAGAGAACTCCTTGAGGGTAGCTAATTTCATGTCTTAGAGAAAAGCAAGACATGATGGAACATCATGTTGCTGACAGAAAGCAAGGATTGTTTTTAAAAAAATGTCTGGAATAATTCTGGAAGAACGATGGAATCAGGGGACTCCATACATTGGATCAGCCAAGAGACAATACCAATTATCATAGTAATTACAGGTCTTTGAAACAAGTTGAGACTGTAAGATCCATTAAATGAAAGTTTGATATTATGGAGATAAAATATAGCTGTTTTTCTAAAATTATTGTACAAATAATTCTAATTAGAATGAAAATCAATAATTTTTCTCCTTAATTTAGTTGATCTCTGTATTTAAGATATTTTTATAGGCTTATGTGTAACAGTAGGAAAGGCTGAATAAATGGAATTTTGATAAGTTTTCTTAAAAAGTAATTTCTGGCCCCAAAACAGAGGTTCTGAAATTCACATAAATTAACTAAATAGGTATCAGGTCAAACAGCATGACAAGATAATTAATTCACAGCCTCTTCACAGATCCTGAAAGATGCAGCCAGTGCACATCCTGGCCAAGAATCCTTGGCTGGCAGCTAAAAGCTTCCACCCTAGCTTGTTTGAGAGAATGTATTTTTATTTTAGATGAAGCAAATTGTTAAATCCTCTAGAAGGTATGAGCATACGTATTGCTGTAAACTTTAGCAAAGCAGATACATTGAAAACAATACAAATGAATATAAACCCCATTATCAATGGGTTTGTAGTGGATTGGGTGTAAATGTTACCAAAATTTTCAAATCACTTCTTAATTTGAGTATTCTTTTTTTTTCTGGTTTTAAGGTTAATTTAAAAATTTAGGAGAAACTGACAGATTAAACATTCTAACTAAGAAAATACTTAAGGTAATTTGATGATGGCTTTAGTCAGCCCGATTTTATTTATAAAACAATTTTTAAAGTAATTTTATTTATAAAGCTAATATTTACAAACTAATTTGTGTATTGTGTATTTGTGTATATGATATTCAGAAAAATTCTACTTGATGGGTTCATATGTGGTTAAAATATTGAGAGTTAAAGAAAACACCAGTATTTCTCTATACACATAAAACATTCTAGGAAACATTAAAAGCACAAATCTGACACCAGTAAGTCATATGTGTGTGTGTGTGTGTGTGGTGTGACTATGCAAGTGTGTTTTTAGGCAGAATAGTTTGAATTTCATATTTTTAGACGTATAAATCATATCTTCAAACAAAAGAGAAATCTAGCCATGGATTATATTTACTTGCTGCAGAAAATGAGAGCAAGTCAACTGTTGGAAGTGTCAAAACCTGCATTCTACTGTCCGTCAGTAATTTATTATCTGTGTGGCACTTATCTAAGCAATGAAAGCCCTTGTGGTGCAGGTTTTTGATCTGTAAAGAAGAAGACAATTATAAATAGTGTACGCCATTGATTGGTTTTAAGAATTAAAGTCAAAGAGTAGTGATACAAAGTACTACATTCAGTTATAGATGTTCCATGTTAAGAAATTTGTTAAGTCTTAGTAGATTATAAATAGATTTCATTTTTCAGATCTAAAGGCGGGTTTAGATCTGAGCATATATGTTTACAAAGTCAATGATAAACTCTGAAGCCAGCCTCTCATCCTCTTGCGACAGAGAAAAGCGAACCCGCTCTGAATTAGATCTGTTCCTCTGTGCTCTGTTGGCTGTGCCTAGTCACTCTGGCTCTGCATCCTTTGTAAAAAGATGCTGCCTATAGCCTGAAACACACAGGATAGCACATATTCTCATGGCTCTGACCTTAAAGAAAAAAACACTTATCCATTTATATGGAGATAAAAAGTTGCAGAATAGAGAATAACATTTGTATTGCTAGAGGTTTAAAGGAACGTCATGACCTGACCCATGTGGGGAGTTTCAAGAACAAAGGATTCTGACACCAAGAAGTTTGCAAAAACTAACCATGCCCCTCCTTCAACTTGGCTTTAAAAATGCTTTCCTAAAACCCTTCAGGGATCTGGGTGTTTTGGGGGGAATGGGGGGGTATGGTGGGGTGTGGGAATGAGCCACCCATCTCCTTGCATGACCTTGCAATAAACCTCACTCTGCTCCAGAACTTTGGTTTGTTTGGTCTTACTGGGCATTGGACACACAAACTTCTATTTGGTAATACTTAACGCTGGGTCAGGAAAGACCCCTGGAAGAGGGGGTGGCAACCCACTCCAGTGTTCTTGCCTGGAGAATCTCACGGACAGAGGAGCCTGGCGGGCTAGAGTCCACGGGGTCACAGAGAGTCAGGCACGACTGAGCGACTAAGCCCAGCACAGCACACAACAGAAATAATGATAAAATAAACGGGATATGCATCATTTTTCAGTCATAATCAAAGGCTGGCGACTGTATTACGTTCCTAGTAATTTTGAAACAGAAGTTTCATAGTAAGTAGCAATTCAGCTTATTTTCCCAGCGATGTGATCTATATATGATAAATCCTGCCATACACCTCAGTCACACATACCTATCTTCTAAAACAAAATCCATACTTGTACTTGAGTTATACCACATACTAAAGGCTGATGCTCTGATGAAATTTGCAGCAGAAACTAGCAGAAGCTGCACCCATGAAAACTTGTATAGCAAAGCAAGGCTCGGGTAACCAGACTGAGTTACAAATTAATGATATTACTTTGGAAGAAGCAACTTAGACTCACTTAGAAAGCCTGCAAAGGGAGAGGTAAGGATCAGATGGAAGGATATTTGATGATTCTCCTGTCGATAGACAATCTCTATGATTCTGAGAATAAGAATTTTTTTTTTCTTATAAAAGCTCAATTCTTTCTCTGAATTTAAATTTGCTAAACCAGTGTTTATGAATACTTTCATGCTCTCGAAACGTGGTAGTAGTTGCATGTATGTTTAGGTAGTCCATAGATCTATCCCATTAATAATATTTTTGTTCAACTGAAGTAGTAAGTTATTTTCAATGTGCATAAAATCTATCATCTCCCTCAGCCTGTTAACAAGCCCATGGGCTCCAGTCTGGCTGTTGGGGCACAGAAACACCAACCCCTGTCCCCTCCACTTCGTGTGCAGGCATTTCACGTCGATCACTTTCTTCTTCATTCTTTCCTCCACGTTGCCATTTACCATAAGCCACACTTAAAAAAGGAAAAAGGCAGCCAGGATCTATTCAAGGCATGGAGGGACTCAAACATTGTTGTACTGGATTGCAAAACACCCACTAAATATGTTTTTATTTAACATATGTCCATTTCATCCTCTTTGTTTAAAGCATGGTTTGACAATCCAACTACATAGCTGGATTTAACATATACTAGATGGAAAGTGCTTCTATTATATTTGTCTTCTTTCAAGGTAAGGACCATGATTACCATTTTTTACTTTTCAAAAATCCATTGAAAGTTATTATCTATCAAATGTTTTATATGAAAGCAAGTGAAAAAAATTGTCTAGTGTTTACTTAGACAAATAGAATATAAATGCCCCAATATATTCGTCTAAGTTACTAAATAATACTGGGGAGGTAATAGCGGGAGGGAGGGGTTCACGTCATAATGAGGTAAACAAGAATTCCTAAGTTCTAGTCCTAATAATGAGTGCTAGTTATATGCTATTTTCCTTTTCTATTTGAAAATAAAACTTGAGGACTTACTATCTTTGAACTGTTTGCAACTGACATCTGTATATATAATTGGTGCTCCAGAAACCAACTGTCTAGGGTAAATCACATTTAACCAGTTTTGAGTACAAACATTCAACAAATAACTTACTGACTGTTACATTGTGGTTCTCTGGCAGAGTTTTAAATATCTACATTTATAGGTATTTTAATTTGTGCGTGAGTACTAAGTCGACTCTTTGTAACCCTAGGGACTGTAGCGCACCAGGCTCCTCTGTCCATGGCCCTGGGCAAGAACACTAGAAGGGACCGCCCTGCCCGCACCCAGGGCATCGTCCTCGCCCGGGGTCGAGCCCGCACCTCTCCGGTCTCTGCGTTGTCGGTGGGCCCTTCGCCACCAGCGCCACCTGGGAAGCCCCCGCTTGTACAGTCAGTCAGTATCAGCTATGTTGTGTCTCACTTTTCATATGACAAGCTAAATAATATCCACAGATGACAGGATTCCCTATATAGAGAATGAGTAGAGATAAAGGAATATACAAACCAGTACAGAATGCATACGTTCACACATTTTTTAATATCTTTGGGGAGAAACAATATAATTTCATAATTCAAACTTCATTCAACTCTTAAAAATATTTTTCTAATTTAATTCAAATTTTTTTTTTTTTAACAAATAAGCAGGAAAAGTTTACAAATCAGTCAGGGAATATGGATGGTGCATCACCGAAATTCAGTAAAAATATTTTAAAGTTTCCCCTTTAGAAAAGAGATCAGAGTGCAGTGGATTTCACTATCCAGAAATCTGTAAAATTTCAGGTACCAAAGTGATGCATTCTTTTGGAACATGAAGTGATCACTTGTTAAAGTTGCTATAACTTAATGATGTTTACACTCAGCTATGTGTTTAATGGAGCCTATAATTTTTATGTTGAATCCTTCCCCAAACTACACAGACCTTTGGGAAAAGCCTACACACACCATTTACCAAAGTAGTCCTTTATATATTGCTATATCGAGATCCTAAGCTTCTTTCATCATTCAAATAAACATCAGTATAGATACAGCATCATGGCAGATAGACTTTAAAGTTGTCTCCATGATCTCAGCTGTTGTCTTGATATAATCCCTCCCCTTAGTATGCGTGGGACCTGGGACTCGTTCCAACCAGCTTAGTCGCTCAGTGTCCGACTCTTTGTGACCTCACGGACTGTAGCCCACCAGACTGTAGCTCCTCTGTCCTTGGGGATTTTCTAGACAAGAATACTGGAGGGGGTTGCCATGCCCTCCTCCAGGAGGCCTTCCCAACTCAGGTATTGAACCCAGGTCTCTGCATTGCAGGCAGATTCTTTACCATCTAAGTCACCAGGGAAGCCCATGAATATTGGAGTGGGCAGCCTATCTCTTCTCCAGGTTATCTTCCCGGCCCAGGAATCAAACCTGGGTCTCCTGCATTGCAGGCGGATTCTTTACCAGGTGAGCTACCAGCGAAGCCCTTCTAACCAACAGAATATGGCAAGTTGGGGGATGTCATTCCTATGGCCACATTCACCTAAATAAGACTCTCTGTTGCCAGCATACTTGCTCTGGAGTCTCTCCTCTACTAGCCTTGAAGAAGCAAGCTTTCTTAAGTCCTCCAGCAGTAAGGAATGAAATGCTGTCAATAATCATGGGAGTAAGGAGGCAGATACCTTCCTGACTGACTCTCCATATGAGAACACAGCCCTGGCAGACACTTGACTGCAACCTTGCAAAAGTCTCAGTAAACCCATGCCTAGCTCCTGACACAGAAACTGTGAGATAATCAATGTGTATTGTGTTAAATCTGTGGTAGCTTTTTATACCTTGTAGAAAATTAATATAAGAAAATATAAGAAAAAAATGTTTGAGAAAAAAACAATATAGAGGATATCTTTTCCCATTTATTAAAAAGAACACAGAAAAGTAGGTATACACACAAAAGGTAATAGCGAGGCAAAATACATCCAATTCCAAGTGATCTTTTTGTGGTCAAAGTTAGTACCTGGCAGGCACATGGCAGGTGGGAGATGGAGAGGGCAGTGCATGTTTATTACAACTGGCTTTTCAGTGTAAATGGTGACATCACGTGAGTATCTAACGACCACCGCTGCAAAAGTAGTTACTGGATAAGTTCTCACAGTTAATATGCTTGTTTGCTCTCCTAATAGCCAAGCATGCCCTACCTAAAATGAACTAGCCGATTTGGGGTGCTCTATTGGAAACAGATCTCACGATCCTAGAATTTGCCTGAAATGACAGATTTAGTTCAGATCATATAGCTTGCATTTTCCCTCAGCATAAGCATTCTTCCACTGATATTCCAAATAGTAGCTAGGTGAGAAGGTAACTCAAGGAATGTTTTGCCTAGATAAGCTCACAATTTAGAAAGGGAAATGGAGAGATTTAGTTTAAAATGTGACTTATTTACTAATAGAGGAACATACAGTCACAGGAAAGCAAAGAGTTGTTACCACCTCCAGAAAAAGAAAAAAAAATCACAGGACTGCAAAGAAAAGTGACCTAACCATCCCATGTATAAAGGAAACAAATTTAGGATTATATGTCATTCAGATGTGGATGGATACATCTCCGGTGTTAAATATGGCATTTATACATGGGCACAAATTTAGTTAGAAAATAAACATTTCTGTGAGATTACTAGGTGATCCTTATTACAATTTACAAAGAATATAATGACAAATCACAAAGAAAATAAGCAAATTATCACAGATTAATATCCTTTACACATTTTTCTACCCATGAATTCTCTGTTCCACATCTGAACTTAATAGTAGAATTTCATAGCTGACATTCAACACTCATTTCATTATTAAAGTGTATCAAAACTGATTTAAAAGACACAAAAGGAAAAACAATCAGCCAAAAACATGTTTTCTCCAGTGTCTGGCCAGTGGGCTCTGGTTCACAGGAATACGGAAATGCAGCTGAAGGCCATCTGAGAAGCACTTCCTAGTTTACAAATGTCAGCAAGTGATTGATAAAGGAAGCTTCCTGTAGGTTTCCATGTAACACAAAACATTAGAGGCCAATGTTGATAAACGTCCATGTTGTATTTTTAAGAGAGTATGGTCACAGCTTGAATCCTTCTCCTCACTTAAAGCCCGAAGTAATTATGTAAAATACATTTGCCTTTCAGAAGATGAAGTCGGAACCGTCAGAAACTGCCAATCAGTGATGAATGAGCACGCCGAGTCGCTGTTACATCGATGGATCTAGAAGGAGCCGGAGCAGAGCCTCCAGGGACCGTCTGGGAGCAAGCTGATGGGCTGGACCCCCCGCCTGTCCCAGAAGGACCACAGCTGGGTGTCGTCCACTGGGAGCCCCTGGCTTAGCAAGAAAGTCACATCGTCAGTTAGTGATCAGTAAATCACAACAGCAAATCAGAAGAAATACTCTTTCTGGCTTTCATTGACTGTACTTTGCATGTCGAGCTCACTTTTCAGAGCAGTTTCAGCATTGTCTCCAGTTTTTGGAATATTTGTTTCATTCTTTTGGTATAGCCATCTCTGTGGATAAATGCGTAGAGCAATGGCAGTAATGCAGAGCAAAATAAATATCACAACCGCTATCACACCTAGAGAGAAGGGAAAATACAAAGTCAGATTATAAACTGCAAATGTCAGCCTAACTAGAATCTACCTTAGCACCATTTATCATCAGAAAATTTGAAACCAAGTAATATTATAACATTAAGGGTACTCCTAAGTCCATGCAAACACAGAGGTTTTACGCCTTAATTCCAAAGACATATCTGATTGGATTCCAGGTAATGCCTTCACACTAAAGTGCAGAAGTACCATAGGCCTCTTAGGTCACACCTGCATGGCTAACTGAGTAGGCAGGTTTTTATTTTTAAAAGGCATAGACTGTATAGCCCCATCATAGAGTGATTAAATGCTCTGCCGCAGTTGTGTAGTCGCTAAGTGGTGACCGGTTCTTTGCGACAGCGTACACTGCAGTGCGCCAGCTCCTCTGTTCATGGAGGTTCTCCAGGCAAGAATACTGGAGTGGGTTGCCAAACCCTCCTCCAGGGGATCTTCCCGACCCAGGGATCTAGCCCAGGTCTCCTGCATCGCAGGCGGCTTCTTTACCCTCCGAGTCACGAGGGAGCTCAGATTCATGTCCATCGAGTTGACGATGCTATTATCTAACATTCTCATCCTCTGCTGCCCCATTCTTCTTTTCACCTCAATCTTTCCTAGCATCAGAGTCTCTTCCAATGAGTCAGCTTTTCGCATCAAGTGGCCAAATTTTTACCTGTTTTAATGAAAATTTGACTAAACTGTTATGCTGATATACAGTTGTACTACAATAATCTGGTGCATAGTTCATCTGTGTCTACGAGACCAAGAGAGTCTTAAGTGATTGTTGCCTCTGGGGGTCTACACTCTTGTGTGATCCCCCTGTGACTTGCTTCTAACCAATACAATGTGACAAAGCTGACGGTCTGTACCTGATTATTTGTACATGATTACATGATGATGTTACATAAGACTGTGGCACCTGTCCTGTTGGAGTGTCCTTCCTCCTGCTGGCTATGAGGTGGCAAGAGCTATGCTGGGAAGCCACCCCGTGACAAGGAGCGCTGTCTGTGAACCAGTGAAAATCCAGAAACGCTCAGCGCTACAGCTGCAAGGCAAGCAGCGCAGCCAACCGTCTATGCAAGTGAGACAGGCTCCATCCCCAGGGGGACTGCAGATGCGACCCCAGCCCAAGATCCCAAATGACACAGGATTGTGAGACCCTAAGCAGAGGACCTAATTGAGATGTGTCCAAACTCCTGACCCATATAAACCGAGGAACAATACACGTGGATTGTGTTACGTTGCTAAATAGGTGATAGTTTGTCATGCAGCAATTGATAACTAATATACTATATTATAAAAATTTGTAGAAATATTAGTAACATTCAGTTATATGGAAAGTAAAGCATTTCTCATGTTGGGAATGTTTTAAGTATTGAAGACATTAACTTTTCCAGTGGTTCTCAACCTTGGCTACGTAGTAGATGATAACAGAATTTTTGGTGGGAGGCTGTGGTATCAGTATTATTTCAAAAGTTTCACAGATTATTTTAATGTACCATCAAGCTAAGCCATCAGGATGTTAAGTCAAGCTATATCACATTACAGAAGAATAAATATCCAATCCACTCTGAAACAGGCAAAAAGGAACATTCACTAGTCAATAGAGTTTTAAGATGATTGGCACAGGCATTAATTAGTATTTCCAATTAACAAATGTAAGCAAACACATGTTAGTGTTTAGTTATGTGAATCAAAATTTGTATTGCAAAATGCAGTTTCTTTATTATACTCTGGGACAGACTTAAGCAAGTGTGATGGAGCCCAACAAACTTGAAGCTTGGTTGAGTGCAACTGGTCACAAAGATTCCTGATGATCACATGCTATCAGGAACTCGGACTCCTTAGCTGAGAAGAGGTAGCGTATTTATTACTCTATGAATATTCTTAAATATTTATTCATAAGTAGACTATTCATTACTTTCAATATATTTTCCATCTCATGTGAGAACCAGTAACAGAGTTACTTTAATTATTTTTATGTTTAGTCATAGAGCTTTGTTTTAAGAGCTATGTCATATCCCATTTTGGTGTCAGGGACCACTAACTCAGTAACAGTGGTCAAACCAGTGATTATGTGATGACTGTCACCTTTACACTGGCCCACCTGTACATCCAGGATTTTCTGTGTGTGATAGAGCACCTCTAACTCCACCTTGTTTCTGCTTTGTGAGCTTTGGTGGGATCTAGAATAACCTCCATCTCCACCCTCTATCTGAAGAAAGAACACATCTGATGGCTTCCATAACCTTCCTATCAGCAACTCCAGTTTAAATGTGCTTTTGACAAGTGCTCACGCCTGTCCATGTCTCTATCTACATGTCTGTATCTTTCTCTATCCATCCATCTGCCCATCCACAGGATAGACTGCTTGGCAAGAAATACTCTGTGATCTCTGGTTTATCAGGTTTGAATATTGATTAGGTTAATACTCCTTTCCTAGTGCTTCCTTTGTTTACAGGGGAGAAAATAAAAATGCGAAATGCAGGATATGGAGAAATTCACCTATTGGGATAATCCTTTAAACAGATCAAATATTTCACACAAAGGTGAAGTCTGTGATCAATTTTTAAAAGTCTGATAGTTCTTTCAGGAACAAAACACGGGAGGTTTAGGTGCTCAGTAACTGACAAACCACACAGATGGAGGCAGGTCCAGGTACATCGTAGGGTCCAGGAAACTGCACCCTCTGCCCCTAAGGCCTTCTGTGCTTGGCTCCTGTGTATCAGGAGCCAAAAGGCAATTCCCAGGGGAGTGACACTAGCGTAACTTACTTTGTACATCTTGCCAGTGATCTTTAGCAAAATCAATGCAACTCTGTTTAGTGGTAAAGAACCTGCCTGCCAGTGCTGGAGAGGCAGGAGACATGGATTCAATTCCTGGGAATGGCAACCCACTCCAGTACTCCTGCCAGGAAAATCCCATGGACTGAAGAGCCTGGCCAGCTACAGTTCATGGGGTCCCAACAAGTCGGACACGACCGAACGACTGAGTACACACACATGCAGACAATAAAACTAAGGACCACATCTTTGTTCTTTCATCAGTTTGACTTTTACCTTTGTTCTCTCTAATAAAAGGGCACCAACTATGATAATTTGCAAAATTTTGAACTTTGGTTCCTACTTTGTAAATATTAATCACATTTAAGTTGATTTATTTTCACTTAACTTTGACATTATAGTGAAGTTTTCTCATTAAAAATAAATCAGAATGATTTAGGATTAAGACTTAATCTAAATTTTAACAAGAAAGTTATTCCTTTTGGATATGCATTATAAATAATACTTATGGTTTTTATTTGTTTTTGGAGTTATAAGATGGAGGTCATATTCCCCACTCATTACAAAAATAAAAGTAATTGATACAGAAATGGAAATAATGACATTCTTACATTGATTTGATCAGCACTTTAAAAATGTCTGAATACTTCACTAGTTGTCTGGAGAAACCTGGTGTCTTAATAAATACAGCAGATCCAATCTGAGCAGGTGTATAGCTGGCCTAAACAGTGGACCCCAGTCCAATCACCCACCTCTGGGAGCAATCACCTCACTTTGAGTTGGCAGAGAATGGACAGTAGTTTACTTCCACTCACCAGGCAGAGGTGGCACCTGACTCACATTTCCATAATCTAGTTAAGCAAATTAAAATGTTCTTTGAATGGTAAGGAGGGAGAATTGAATATTAATTTTTGAGTCCTACCTGGATAAATTCTGTTTCAGGGTATATAATAGAAGATATTTAAAGTGCAATTACTTTTACTTCTTCATATATATATAAATATACACATATATATGAATGGATTTACTTAATGGATATCTATATCTATCAGTCTAGATAGATAGATAGCTACCTATTTCTCTGCCAAAAGATAAGCTTGATGATAGATAGTTTTATATCTTTATGTTTAGGTAAATGACAATTTGTATAATTTAGGTGCTTCTCCCAATAAATGTTGCATTTTTTAGTTTAAATAAAATTAAATTTATTTAAAATAAAATTTTTCTTTTCAAATTTAGAGAATAATTGTTTTGCAACGTTGTGTTAGTTTCTATTATATAACAAGGTGAATCAGCAGCTTTCCACTAGCTATTTTACACACAGTAGTGTATATATGTCAATGCTACTTTATGTTTTATTTTTAATCTTATTTTTAAGTGTTCTGGGCTAAGGGGCTGACCTATGGCTATTTGAAATCAAAGAAGTAAAAGTAAATGTGTCTTAAATATGCATCCATTCTGAGAGAAACTAATGACTATTTTCAAGTGAAAAACCTCTTATTATTATAGTTTGCAACCATCCTTTAAAAAAGAGGAGCCATCAGTTCCTTCTACAAAGCTTTTTCAAAGGAGCTGAGTTCGGTTCAGTTACAGCAAGAACATTAGCAAATGTACGTGGTCTGCCATTGACCTCACAATCATCACGGATTCTCAGATATTTTTTGGACTTTGCTAACAGCGAAAACAGAACCAAAGAAGAGGTCATTCGCGGCCCCGTTACCTCCGATGACCGCGGAGTCACTTCTGTCCGCATTAACTAAGGGCTGTCCCTCATCTGTTGGTCCAGAACGACCTACAGTAGAAAAAGGGAGAATGACAGAGGAAAGGAGTTTTGAGAAATCCACAAACATCTGCAAGAGGAGCAGATAATGCAGCGACAGAAACGAATTTGAAGTGAAGAACCGAGAAAGGAAAGACCCGAGAAGTGAGATGAATTGAGGACTTCGGGAAACCCTGGCATGGAGGCTCTGAGCATAATCCTGCTGTCAAGTGAAGCGAGAGCAAGTGTAGGGGATGGAGATGGAGCGAGTCACACACCTGCACCGCCGGCGAGAGGGCGGGTCGCCTCCCGCGCCGGGGCTCCGGGCCCCGCCCGGTCCGCGCAGCCGGGCGCGGGGGCCACGTGTCCGCGGACGGTGACCTGCGCGTGGCGGGCAGCGCGCAGCGCCGCCTTCAGAGGGGCTGCGGGCCCGAAGCGCACCGCGGAAAGGCAGCCGGTGAAGCCGCGCGCGCCCGCCCGCAGCGTGTCCGGGTCCGCGCCGAGGGGCTCTGCGGGCAGAGAAGCGGGACACACCGTTAGGGCTCACGGGCATCTGGCGCGGACGCAGCCCTGGGGAACCGAGGCCCCTGCAAGCCCCTCCTCCTCCTTCCGTAGGAAAAGGTCCAGGGTACCAGAGAGGCCTTGGCTGATGCCCGGCCTTGGTTGATACTCCCCGTGGGGAAAATTAAAGCTTCCTTGGATGCAGTCACTGTTACGGGCGAGTGAAATCCTCCTCCACCAATGCAGTTTTCAGAATATTTTGAACGGGATTTGTGACCAGTATTTTAGATGGTTGGCGACCTAGGTCTCATGAGTCTGGGAACTCCTCCTGAAGTTACCTCCTAATTAATATTTTAGTCTTGCTGACTCTTCTGAGCCTCACAGTGAGGGCATATCCTTACCCACAACTGCTGTCCCGGGAACTCCACACCCCACTTTCTTTCCCCTCTCCATAAGGGTGATCTCTGTCCCTATTCTATAAATAAAGGCTTGCCCTCACCAGCCCCATCCTGATCCCCATTCTCGCCCCAAACTGACAGAGGTTGGTTATGAAGACCTAAAGAAGGGCCGTGGTTGACCCAGGAGAGCAGAGCATCAATTCCTTCGTTTCACTGATGCCTGCATCCCGCAGTGCGCTTGCTCAGTGGGCGTGAAATCTGACCCAAGACCCCTTAGTTGTAGACTTCAAGTTTAAATGTGTCAGTCAGGGAAGGAAGGGTCTGCGTCCCGCTCTGTGTGAGGCAACTTTGGCATCTGCTGTCAGACTCCTTCCTGCTTCATCACGTGTAGAAAGGTTCACAGTCTCTTCTTTTTCAAGCAATCATAACAGTTACCAAGAATTTACCAAATGACTCCTATAGTCTGGGCATTGTGTTCAGCGATTTATAGAGGTTATTTTTTAATGTTCAAACCACCCTGAGTACTTTTATTCCTATTTGAAGTTAATTTAAGGGACAAGTAAGTGGGGGTCATTATATTATTCTTTCTTCTTTAATGAATGCATGTACCTGTCATAGAACATGTATATATATTCTGTAAGTATTTTGGCTGGCATAATGCATGCATGCTAAGTCACTTCTGTCGTGACTTAGGTCCCACTCTTTGTGACAGAGGTCCTACTCTTTGTGACCCCTGGACTGTAGCTCACCAGGCTCCTCTGTCCATGGGATTCTCCAGGCAAGAACACTGGAGCTGGATGTTGTGCCCTCCTCCAGGAGGCTGGCATAATAGTCAGCCTTTAAGTTTACCCTGAAAATCTGAGTTTTGACTCTATCACGATGCTGCAGATAAACTCTCAGAGGACAGCCTTTATTTCTCTTGAGTTTGCACTTCTCTTTTGTCTCCATTTCCTGATGCAAATAAATAATAATAAATAGCTTTTATGGGACATGTGTCATCCAGTACATACATGCTGCTGCTGCTGAGTCGCTCAGTCGTGTCCGACTCTGTGCGACCCCATAGACGGCAGCCCACCAGGCTCCCCCGTCCCTGGGATTCTCCAGGCAAGAACACTGGAGTGGGTTGCCATTTCCTTCTCCAAGGGAAGCCTATAGGGGGAAATAAATCAATGACTTTTATCATTAAAGACATTTAATGGTAAACTTATTTCTTTATTTTTAAATAATTGGATATGAAGAATGAATGGCCTCATTTTAAGTAAGAAAAATGTTCATCCTCTTTTAATTTGCTTAAATTGTTTATACCTTTTCTTCCTGCACTGCTCACAGATGGTTAAAAGTCTCTGCAGAAGCAAGTCTGAGTGATCATATTCTTCTTCTTTCCCCTTTTGTCCCTTTTTGCAGCTGTCTCTCTCTGAACTTGAAGCGATGAGATCACCTTCTGGTTCCTTTCATTGGTGTTATTCATGTTAGCAGAAAATTCTGCCTCCTTCATCTGACAGGAGCTCCAGTCTTTTGCTTTCTTTGAAATCTGACCTCTGAACAAGGCTGTAACATCCAGAAAAATAGTAGCTGAATTGATTTATTTCAGATTGTTGC
>JADEYB020000229.1:465615-488269 GCA_015832495.2 Alces alces
TCCTGAGCGCTGGAGTAGGTAACTTCTGGCAAAGCAGACTCTGTGCTAATTTGTGATTTACATCAATTTTTAATTGTACTGTGTCCTTATTTACTTTAAAATACGTGAGAACAGACCAAGTGAGAGCTTCTTCGTTAATCTGCTGAGTTTCCAAATTAAAATAGAGTTGTCTTAAAAGCAATGTAGCAAAACTTATTTCTCCCTTTGGGAAAAACAAACAATAATAAAGACTAAGCAAGTAAATTAGAGGGAAGACTTCCACTACGCAGTGTTTATCTTTAAAGAGGGGACAGCAGAATAATGAGTCCACTCTGGTTCTAAACATGACGCTTGCAACGAGAGCCGCAGAGAGGGAGCAGGTGGAGAGGAGCCTGGCGCTGGGCTGGATTAAATACTGCTGTGCAGTCACACGAGGCTGCTTCTCTTGGCCTGGCCTCCTACTGTCTGATTAGGGGCGGGCATTGGAGGATTTTGTCCCAATTACAAGTCTGATTCTCTGACTTCACTAAGAAGTGAAATGAGAGAAATGGATTAAAAAATGCTACTTTTTAAAAAATAAAGAGTCGCGATAAGAGGTAACTGAAACAAACATAAGTTGTCTATGATACTGAGTGCAAGCCTGGGAATCAGTCCAACAAGGGTTTGGATTTCCCTTCCTGTTGGGTTTCTGTGATCAAGTCCCTTGATCTCTCTGAACCTCCATGATCTCATCTGTAAATTGGGTATAATAATCTGTGGCCCAGTGGTAAAGAATCCACTTGCCATTGCAGGAGATGCAAGAGATGTGAGTTCAGTTTCTGGGTCAGGAAGATCCCGGAGTAGAAAATGGCAACCCACTCCAGCATTCTGGCCTGGAGAATCCCATGGACAGAGGAGCCTGGTGGGTTACAGTCCATGGGGTTGTAAAGAATCGGACATGA
This sequence comes from Alces alces, assembly GCA_015832495.2. NCBI lineage: Eukaryota > Metazoa > Chordata > Mammalia > Artiodactyla > Cervidae > Alces > Alces alces. The sequence goes on from JADEYB020000229.1 coordinate 466,536, forward strand.
CTGAGCCATCGAGTCACATAATCTATGGCAGAGATAACTCATTAAATGAGTTCTTCGTACACAGCGTCTGTGTGGCCGAACCACACTGACTCTTTTTTTATCAGCTCCATCTTAGCCCTGCAGCCCCACCCCACCCCGCTCTTTTTGGATGACTGATCTTTAGCCTACTCACAAGGACCGCATCCCAGCCGGCTATTTCTCTATCAACCTTTACCCTTGCCTTCACCTGATATGAAAACTGGAAGAGTGTCTTTTGCTGATGCAGGCGGTCGTGCAGGTGCCTCCATGGGGGCAGAAAAATCCTGGGACTGGGCCATGCGTTCTTCTCACTTGGTAGTCAGATTCTACTTTTAGCTTTGCCACTTCAGATTCCCCCAGGACCCCTTTCCAGGGCACGAGGTGCGCCTGCGAATGCCTCTGGTTCATCACCCCCTGGATGTAAATTACCCACAGCACACGTCAGAGCTCTACTTTATGGAGCTGCCTGCATGGAGTTTCAGTCTCAAAGTTCCTTTTCAGTTCAGAACAGTTTTTCTCTTCAATTTACCTTTTACTTGGAGCATAATTTCTTTGTAATGTTGTGTTGATTTCTGCTGCACAACAGTGTCAATCAGTCACAATTATATATACATATGTATATCTCCCCTCGCTCCTGAGACTCCCTCCAGCCCTCATCCCACCCCTCCAGGTAATCACAGAATCTCCGAGCACCAGGCTGGGCTCGAACGAGTGTCGTATATTAATGCACATGTACGGAATCTAGAAAAGCGGTGCTGATGAGCCTATCTGAGGGAAACAATGGAGACGCAGAAATAGAGAAGGCACTTAGGACACAGTGGGAGAAGGAGAGTTAAGGAGGATTTTACTCAGCATCTCCTTCTCCCACCAGGGCCTACAGCAGTCGGAGCGGCTGCTCTGCTCACCGCTGTTGTCGCTGCGGTCCGCTCTTGGGGGTCTCTGCGCTCGGAGCCGGGGCAGAAGCCGCCGGCAGCACTCACCCACGAAGAGCTGGCTGTTGAGCTGCAGGCGGGCGTGCCCGGCAGCGGGCGCGGGCTGCGTCTTGCGCGGGTGCTGGCCCACTTGGAGGGACGCTTCTTTCACGTTGCGGTCTGCCCTCACGAGGTGCCACCGGTTGTCATTAAAGGCAGTGGGAGACTGCACTGTGACCTCACAAGGCCCATTCCCCACATCAAAGGAAAAGGTTACTTCTGTTGGGGCTGGAAATAAAAATAGGAGACATGCCCGCATTCACCCACAGGAGAGAAAATTTAGTCTTGAGTAGGCCTGAAAAAAGTACTACGACAGGCTCCTCATGAAAGAAGACATGCCAGGGATGCAGACAGATGCCAGTCTGAGCTGGTTGGGGAGGGGTTGGGATGGAGAATAAACCTGTATCCTGGAGAAAGAAAAGTGAAGCTGATTTTAAAGTATTTCTCCCCAGAGTTTACTGTTCATCCTGCTAAGCCCTAAACAATAGAGATATTTACCTACAGAAACAAAACTAATATTTTATCTGACTTTATACATAGAAGTGATTTTGTTTAAAGGTGGTTTAAACCTTTATGTAGTTTTTAAAGCACTAGGTGAATTTCAGAAAGCAAGACAATAAGTTTTGTCTACATATATGTAAACAATGTGTTTAGTCAATTAAATCACATAATGTTGTGATTTAGTAAGAAGTTGTTTGACCAGTTTGGTTTAATACCCTTTTTGCAAATAGAATTAAAACAACAAGGAACTGTACAGACTGTTGTGTGTTGCAGGAATCACTGTTTCACTTTCCACTTAGGATTTAAGAAAAAATATAACTGACAAAGGAAGCGTGTCAGTGTTAGGAGCTGGGTTGCCGGCACGGTTCTTGTTACTCACTGAGGACCCCAGTGGATTTGTGCTGACTGGACAACTCACCTCGCAGCTCTAGCCTGATGAAGTCTGTGATTCCCAGGTTCTCTAAAAATACCCCTGAAGAGGCTGTGGTCTTAAAAAAGAAAGATACGTCAGCACTAAGCTCTCCTCGGAATGTGGGGAAATGAAGGTATGAAGTCTCAGTATTGAAGGAAGCTGAATTCCAAAATGAATCTGTTTACAAAAAGAAAATAAAACACAATGACAATAGCAGTAAAATACAAGTAACAATTGCCTTTTACATTTCTAGCATTTTTACTATTCAATGTATTATTTATCCCTTCAACGCATTATTTATCCATACAAGCCTTCTTATGGGAGTTCTTCTGAACATGTGGCCATGAGATGAAAGTCTAAATAGTGATTCTTTTGAGGTGTAAGAATCTGGACATGGCTGCAAGTGAGTGGATGGATAATCACTTTGGTAAAGGCCTGGTTTTTTTGTTGTTGTTGTTCTTCTTTTAAACTAAATTATCACAGAGTAAAATTGACTTTTTAGGATTTTACAGTTATACAAAGTTACAGTTATACAAAATTCATACAGTTATATGAATTTTAACACAGGGATGGATTTCTGTAACCATCATCAAAATCAGAATAAAGAACAGTTCCATCACCCCAAAAAACTCTCTCTTGCTATTTCTTTATAGTCACACCCTCTACCCACCCCTCAGCCTGGCAGCCATGAACTAGCCTCTGTATTACAGTTTTACCTTTCCCAAATAAAATATAAATGGAGTCAAGCAGAATGCAACAACATAAAGCCTCTGAGATTCGTTTGAGATGCTGCATGTCAACATCTATTATTTTTTCACTGCTCTGTAGTATTCCATCATATGAATGTGCCATAGTTTATTAATCCATATTTAAGAACACTAAAGTTGTTTCCAAATTTGGTCAATTACAAATAGAACTGCTCTAAAAATTTCTGTGGCACAGTGGTAAAGAATCTGCCTGCCAATGCAGGAGACATAGGTTTGATCCCTGGGTCAGGAAGATCTCCTGGAGTAGGAAATGGCAGCCCACTCCAGTATTCTGGCCGGAAAATTCCATGGACAGAGGAGCCTGGTGGTGGGCTATGCAGTCCATGGAGTTGCAAAGAGGCAGACACGACTGGGCAGCTGAGCACAACCGTAAGAACATATGTGAAAAGTTTTTGTGTGAGCATATGTTTTCATTTCTCTAGGGTAAATTCCCAGGAGCATGATTCCTGGGTCATATGGTAAGTATATATTTAACTTTATAAGATACTGCCAAACAGTTTTCCAGAGTGATCATACCATTTTTAATTCCCATGATCAATGTGTAACAGATATAGCTGTTTTATATCTTTACCAGCATTTTACATTGTTAGTATACATATTTTTTTATCTTAGCAATTCAAATTGATGTAAAGTAGTATTTCATCGTGGTTTTAATTTTCCTTCCCTAATGGATAACGATGTTGGGCGTCTTCTCATGTGCTTATTTGCCACCTTATGTCCTCTTTGGTGAAGAGTGTGTTCAGCTTGGGGGCAACTGACATCTTTCTTACGTTGAGTCTTCCAATCCATGAACACAGTACATCTCTTCCTTTATTCAAATTTTTTGATTCTTCAGTATTTAGTCATTTATTTGGTTTACAGATTTTATACATGTTTTTGTTAAACATATACCTGAGTATTATATGTTCTTTGGAGATACTGAAAATGATATTCTCTTATAGATTTTGGTTTCTAGTTTACATCGATAGCATATATAACTGATTTGTCTGTTGTTGACATTGCATCTTGAGATCTTGTTGAGTTTACTTATAAGACCTAATTAGGTTTTTGCTTCTGTTTTGGGTAGTACATTCCTTGAGATTTTCTATGTAGGCAATCATATATGCAGGCTTCCCTGGGGGCTCAGTGGTAAAGAATCTGCCTGCGATGCAGATGTAGGTTCAATCACTGAGATGGGGAGATCCCTTAGAGAAGAAAACGGCAATCCACTCCAGTATGCTTGCTTGGAACATCCCATAGACAGAGGAAACTGGCAGGCTACAGTTCACAGAGTCACAGAAGAGGTGGATACAACTTAGTGACTAAACAGTTGACCAACCAATCAAGTGTGCATGTCAAATAAGACTTTTCTTTCTGGCTTTCCAGTCTTTATGCACTTATTTTCTTTCTTACATTATTGCCGTGGCTAAGACAATGATAAATATTGTTGAATAGAAGCAATGAGATTGGCTGTCCTCATCTTATTCCCATCCTGCGGGGAAAAGCATCCAGTTTTTAACCAATAATTATGATACTTCTGTATGGATACTGTCTTATTAGGCTGAAGAATTTTCTTTTACACCTAATTTGCTAAGAACTTCATTATAAATGCTATTATGATATAAATTATAATTTTTAATTTGGTATTTTAGCAATTTAAATTATAATGTTCATATTAATTGATACAGAAAAAGCATCTGGCATGATTTTTCTTCCTTAGACTGTTAACATGGTAGATTACATTGATCAGCTTACAAGCGCTGAACCAGCCCTGCATCCTGGATAAACTGCAGACAGTGGTGGTGCCTTAAAAAAAATGTAGACTCCTGGGTTATTTGTTACTGTTTTGTTGATATTTTTTGTGTCTGTGTTAGTAATAACATTGTTAGCAGTTATCATTCCTTTTACTGTCTTTGTCTAGTTTCAATATCAGAACAACATTCTGCTTTAAATGTTGGAAAGAATTTCCTCTTCTATTTTCTGAAAGAGATTTTATAGATATGGTATTATTTCTTGAGTAGAATTCATCAGTGAATCAAGCTTGGTCTGGATTTTTTTGAGGGTTTTTAATTACAAATTCAATTCCATTAATACTATTAGGTCTATTCCAGTTGTCTCATTCATCTTGAGTGAGTTTTGGTTGTTAGTGGTTTTCAAGGAACTGGTCCACTTCCTCTATATAACGGATGTCATACTTGCACAGCTCTTTGTAGTGCACTTTTTTATACTCTTGATGTTGGGGGTGTCTGCAGTGTTATCCCAACACTCAATTCCCATATTGATAATTTTCATCTATTTTTGGGTAGTTTTGTTAGAGGCTTAACTATTTTATCAGTATTTTAAAAGAGTATAAAAAATCACTTTTAATTTTTATAGATCAGTATGTATTCTGCTTTTAATTTAATTGATTTCTATTCTTATCTCTATTAGTTCCTTCTTTCTGCTTGTTTTGTGTTTATTTTTCCCTTCTATTTCTAGTTTCTTTTGGTGAAAGCTTACATTATTGAACTGAGATCTTTTTTTAATAATATAAGTACTTCTTTAATAATATAAGTATTTATTGCTACAAACATCCCTCTGAGCACTGCTATAACAAAATTTAATGCTACAAATTTTGATATTTTGTATTTCAATTTTCATTCAGTTCAAAAATGTATTATCAGATCTATTGAGGCCTTGTCCTTGACTTGGGTATTATTTAAGGATCTGAGGTTTAATTTCTAAGTGTTTGGAGATTTTTTTGCTATCTTTCTTATTTATTTCTAATTTAATTTGATTGTGTCAGTGAATGCATTTTATATGATTTAAATTATTTGATATTTGCTAAGGTTTGTTTTATGACACAGAATATGCTGTTTCTGGGTTAAAGATTCATGTGCATTTGAAAAGAATGTGTATTTTACTGTTCGTAGAGTATTCGATAAATGTCAGTTGGTTTCTGGTGTCATTCAGATCTTCTATATCCTTGCTAATTTTCCCTGTATTAGTTCCATATATGAATGAGATAGGAGGATTAGACTCTAATTATAATTATGCATTTCTCTATTTCTCCTTTCCATCCTGTCAAATTTTGCTTTATGTATTTTGAAGCTCAGTTATTTGTATACATATTTAAGATTCTTAGGTCTTCTAGTTCTTTTTTATATCTATTACTTTACTTTGCTTTTAAGTAAAAATTTTAATATAGGAACTCCAGTGTTTGTGCAGTATATCTTTCTCCATCATTTTATTTTATTATGTCATATTTGAATTGAACTTCTTACAGACAGTATACTATTGAGTCATAACAATGTCTTTTATGAGTTTATTTAGACCATGTACATTAAATACGAATGTTGATATGTCAGTTCTTCATTTCATTGCTTTTTCCTACTTGTCCTAGTTTCGTTCTTCTGCTTCCCCCTTTCTGCTTCTTCTGGATTATTTAAATACTTTCCCGTATTCTATTTGTATTTGTCTGTAGCAGATTTTTAATTGGTCTTTTAGGGATTACAATATATATACTTAACTTTCTCAGTCTGCTTGAAATCTATATTTTGATCATGTTAAGTGATTTGTAAAAACCTTGGAAACAATTTGACCCTCACCTACTCCTGTTGATGTTGTTGCTACTTGTATTACATCTACATAAAATAAAAGCCTCATGAAATAGTGTTGTGCTTTCAGTCCTCAGATACATTTAAAATAACTCAATATGAAAATAATCTATTAAATTACCCAGGTATTTACCATTTCTAATGCTGACTGTTTTATCCCTGAAGTTCCAAATTTCCTTCCGATACCATTTCCTTTCTAATAACTTCCTTTAGAAATTCTTTTAAAGGATGCTTCCTGGCGATGAATGCTTTTGGTTTTCTTTCATTAGAGATATTTAAAAGTTTTACCTTCATTCCTGAAGGATCTTTTTGCTGAACACAGAATTATCAATTGACAATACCTTCAAAGTAGAAATATCTTGCCATTTCCTTCTGGCCTCCATCTTTCTGATGAGAAACTTACTGTCATCTGAATTGGTGTTTCCCTATAGGCAACGCATCATTATTCTCTCTGGCTGCTTTCAAAAAATTCTTCTCATTGTCTTCAGTTTTCATCAGTTTGCTTACAATATGTCTAGATGTGAATTTCTTTGCGTTTATCCTGTTTCAGATTCATTCAACTTCCCAGTGTCTCTTTTACCAAACTTGAAAAGTTTTCAGCCATTATCTTTTCAAATATTTTTTCAGGGCCAACACTTTTCCTCTCTTCTTATGGAAATTCAATTACATGAATATTATATTTTTTATTATTAACCCACAGGCCCCTGAGACCCTATTCATTTTTTAAAATATTTTTTTCTTTCTCTTGCTTAATTAGATAATTTCTATTTATCTATCTTCAAGGCCCTTGGCTGTTCCATCTCAAATCTTCTACTTAGCCCATCCAGTGCATCTTTTAGTTCCATTGCCATACTTCTCAGTTCTAAAGTGTCCTTTTAGCTTCCTTTATATAGCCTATTTCTTTGTTGAAACATTCTCTTTTTCTATTTGTTTCAAAAGCATTTCTTATTATTCATTACAATTTTGTGTAATAGTTGTTTTAAAGTCTTTATCAGTTAATTTTAACCTCTGTGTTATTGGTTATCTATTGATTACATTTTCTTATGCAAAACTGATTTTTCTGGTTCTTTGTATGTTAATAACTTTGGATTATTTCCTAGATATTTACAATACTATGTTAACAAACTGGGAGCTTTGTTTAAATTCAAGGAGTATGTTGACATTTTTATTTTCCAGTCCTGTTGGCCTGGTTATGATCTGCCCACACATTTCAACCTTCCCTCTGTGGTCCATGGCTCCTATGGCAGTCCAGTTTTCAGAGTTTTTGCAGTACTTTTCAGATCTGCCTCACCTTTGCACCACACGGTGGCCAGTCTGAGTCCTGCATGGTAGCTTCTTCACTCATTCTCAACTTCTTGGTCTATAATTAGGACCAGTTTGAGGCACGTGAAGCTCGCAGGTGAACCCAGGGCTTCATAAACAACTCATAACATCACTTTCTTGAACTCTTTCCTCTCTGTGCACTTCCAATACTTTCCAGTTCCCTGGGGCTCTCTTCATTCACACAGCCAGAAAACCAGGGCTCTGTTTAGCCTTCTTTACTGTGTTTTCCTATTTACTTCTGTTCCTGTAGCTCTATCCATTGCCAAGTGATGGGGGAACAGAGAAAGAAGACAAGAGTAACAGGAGTCTGCCTCTGTTTGGGAGTCAGGGCTGTCCCGTCAGAGCTCCGTCTCATGCATGCTCCTGAGGCACTTTCTGCCACTGTTGCCATGGGGTTGCCCGGGAACTGGAACCTCAGAAAACAGAGATAAGGTGAGAGGGATGAGATTCCTGTGCTTCCTGACAGGAGTTCCTTGTCGCCTCCTCCAGGCAGGACTAGAGGACTTCCCCTGGAACTCTCTCCCTTTGTGATCCCGTGGCTAAGAGACGTTGGAGGAAAGCGCATGGTGAATTCTGCTTTCTGTTCCCCGCTGCTGTTTGCTTTCCAGCATCCTGAGATAACTGCTTCATGAATCCTATCTGTGCAGTATTTAAAGCCATGAGATAATAGGCAAAGATCACCAGTGGAGAGTAGACAGGGAAGAGGGCAGACAATAGAGCCTTGGGGAACCCCAACACTATCCCACTGGCAAGATGAAGAAGGTTAGGGAAAGAAGGGAAAAAACAGAATTTTGTGGTATTCTGGCTACCAAGTAAAGAAAGTGACTCAAAGAACAGGGGATCGTGGGAGAATTCCCAAGCTGCTGACAGGTCAGTTCAGGTATTTATCAGAGAATAAGAGTTGGACTTAGCAATGTCGCGTTCTCATTCGTGACCTAGAAAACCCAGCTTCTGAGGAGTAATGAAGGAGAATAGCTGTCTTACATTCAAGAGAGACTAGAAGCAGGGAAATTAAAAATAGAACTCATTTTATTTCAGTTATCTGGGGGCAGTGAAGGATATGAAACAAATTAAGGTGCAATTGGAGGGGTAAGTGGAGTTAAGAGCATCAAGGCTTCCAGTGTAAATATTAAGAACTACCAGAAGGCATTAATGCATAGATACACTTGATGGATTCTGTCCTCTCATTTTCTCATTATTTCACCAATTTCAGGCATTCCAGCCCTCAGCAAAATGTCTTATCCTTAGTAGGTACATACTGGATGTTTGCTGATCAAGATACATGCAATTTCAAACGATTCCATGAGCGTTTCAGCAGAGTCGGATGTAGATTCTGTATGCGTGCCTGTGTACCAGGTCACTTCAGTCATGTCTGACTCTTTGCGACCCTATGGACTGTAGGCCGCCAGGCTCCTCTGCCCATGGGATTAAAATCCTCCAGGTGAGAGTACTGGAGTGGATTGCCATGCCCTTCTCCAGGGGGCCTTTCCAACTCAAGGATCAAGCCCGCATCTCTTATGTCTCCCGCATTGGCCGGTGGGTTCTTTACCACCAGCGCCACCTGGGAAGCCCTAAATGCTATATAAAAAACACATAATCCAGAGGTAGTACTTTTTCTCAATTATATTAGCAACATACGCTTATTTTATTATAGGTTAATACATTCCTAATGAAGTACAGATGATCAGTATAGACAGTGATTCTATGAACCCAGGCAGTTAGAGTTCTCATAAAACACTGAAATATATCAGCAAGCGTCAAGGCAGTTCCTCAGGCCACTACTTACTGTCCCCTGAGCAGAGCAGAGGGCCCAGTGTATAAGCCGCTTCAGAATGTGGCCGCCCTCTGCCTCTCATCACAACCTGAGTAACCGGCAGGTACTTCTTATGGGAAAGGACTACTGTGTTGCTGGTCCTAGAAAACAAACACAACCACCTTAACATCATTTTTAATAATGTACAGAAAAGTAAAAGCATTTTACTGCAGTTCAAGGGGTATTAAGCTAAATTTGTAAACATATAACAGGAGGGAAATCAAACAGCTCATCCGAACACTTACAAACATACTAGTGTACTGAATGAGGTCTTCTGAGGACCAGAGACCTTTGTTCATCTACAGGGCCATAGAGAAGAAAGCAGGCAGGTCCAAAACTGTGGTCATAGGAACAGACATGAAATTACATTTCAATGCAATTAAGCAGCTTACTGCTGTTTGCAATGCAGCCACTGTGTCATACTGGAATGTAAAATTTACAGAGGCAAGAGCAGTCTGCCTTGTTTCAAAAAAGAAAAAAAAGCAAAAGACAAAAACCAAAACCATCTGACTGACAGGATTAGGTTTTCGATTTTTGGACTTTGTTTTTTTTTACTAAAAGTTTCAGAAATTCCTACTGTGGTTATGAGGCATTTCCTTATTTGTTGAAGCCTTAAATTTAAAAACAAAATCAAAACAAAATACTGATTCAAAACCATGAGGAAGATATGATACAATGTATTCTTAAAATTAATAAATGGGCTAATGCACGAGAAAGTGTTCTGCCAATGACTTTCACCATCCATTCATTCAACAAACACTTATTACACATCCTCTATTAGTCACGCCCTGTGTGTTCGGGAAGTGAACAGGAAACCCATTGTCAGTGTCCCCCAGAAACCTAGTGGATGTTATAAATAATAGAAATAACAGTCATATCATCATGTAAGTGACTATTTGGGGACATATTAAAATTCATCATGTAAGTGACTATTTAGGGACATATTAAAATCTATGGGTCAATACAATTTAATGACTGGAACAAAAGCCAGAGGACGTGGTTAGTAAGCTGTTTGTACTGCCAGCGTCCTCTCTGGACAAAGTAGAAAGATTTCTGTAAGCTGTTCATATTTTTCATTGTATATTTCAATTACATATGTACTTCTAATTTATGGACAAACACTGGTTTGTCTATTGTTCTGTGTAGAACCTAGCAAGTTTTCATTTTTAACAATTACAAAATCACCAGTCACTCATATATATAGTAATTGTTCCAAATTATATATGTATTTATATAAGTTGAAGAATTATCAAAAATAGTGCAGGTCACCTTACAGCTTTGCTGCAAAAAAAACAAAAACCTTCTTAACTTAATAGTTAATCATTCCAGTGCTGTTAGGCATCAAAATATTCTTGTAAGTTGGAAAATTAAAAATTATTAAGATTTTTATTTTATTTAAAAAATTGAGCACAGCGACTGGCAGTGCATGTGGTAAGATCTGAAAAATAGGGACTAAACACCCTAAAATTGAAGAAACAAATATTAAAAATCAAATTGCTTCAAAAAATCAGACTGAATTAAGCCCCATGGTTTTATCTGGGGAAGCCCCTGTGACTGTTACGGATGGAAGCACACAGGCTTCATCCTAAACACGAAACACCCGGCTTTGCTGGGGTCACAAGCTGGAAGGTGCCACTGAATTACAGGGCAATCAGTATGGAAAGTTATTTTGTTATAAACACAGGAATAGCACACCAAATTAATTCCTGGTATTAAATATCAGTAAGCATTACAAATAAGTATTTTAATTCCTATGACTGCTATTTTGGCAGATATCTTAGAGGAAAAATGTAAGTGTGTTAGTTCTTATTGAGAAACTTAAAACTTTAAAAAATCATATGCAAATAGTGTGCATTAAGGTACCTTCCTGAATCTGAGAAAATTTTAAACACTTCTTACTTCAAAATTCTTTATGAGTGTAGATCCCTCCCCACTGCCCATGCTTGATGCAAAATACTGTGACCGGCGGTGAGCGGCTCGCGCCCGCGCCCAGCCGCGCATTGTGCTGCCTCGGCCACACCACAGTCACCAGGCTCGCTCAAAGCCGCCTAATTTACGATTATATCTCACTTTTCCTGCTTTTCAGTTTTCCCCCAAATTTGTACAGATTGCATTTCTAGGCATAAAAATTTCTCACAACAGTTTTAAACATTCAGTAAGAAAATTTCCAAATTCACTTTTTTCAGAGAGTCTAATGCTTTAGAAATTCTTACTGTCTATTGTTTGTCATTAGATATTTTTGAGGTATAATAGAGCTTTAAGAAGGTTGAGTTGTAGGGAAAGTTGCAGGGGAGAAATACTGTGTCAGCTTCAAGTGTTATATCACTGGGGAGAAAGAGGGACTGGTGACAGGATAGTTTTCGTCACCCAGAATTACATACTTGGAAAGTTCCAAGCTCTCTATCGGGTTTGCTGTTCTACCGGCTCACCCCTTTGGCAAAGTCATGCTGTATTAATTACTGAGGGATCATTAAGACTTCTTCATGTCTGGAAGGGCTGGTCTCCCCACCTTGTTTTCATCTTCATAGTCATCTTAGCTGTTTATGCACCATTCTTTCCCCAAATAAGTTTTAGAACCATTTTGTCACTACTTAAAATTCATAAACAAATGTCTAGCATTTGTTTGGAATTAAATGGAATCGAGAAATTTATTTGGAAGAGAGATGCTTAGATTTCCTATTCATGGCAGTGGTATGATGTCTCCATTTATTTCTGTCTTCTGGATTTTCATAATAAAGTTTTATAAAGTCTTTTTTTATCAAAGTCTTGCATATTTTTGCTACCTTTATTTCAAGATACACTACTATTTTGTTGCTTTTGCAACTGGTTTTTATAGGACTTTCTCATAATAACACATTCTTGATAAGAATTCAGTTATTCTATGATTCAGTAAGTAGTCTTACTAAGTTCTCTCATTAATTTCAATATTTCTGTTTGTTCTCTTAGGTTTTCTTTGTTGACAACTGTATTTTCTATGAGTAATATAATCTTTATTTCCTTGTTTCCAGTCTTTCCAATTGCGATTTTTGAATTAACTCACATATTTTTTTAGCTTTCTATTATTCATTTCTAACCTAATTGCATTGCTATAAGAGAAACTGTCCATAGGGTAACAACTACACTAAAAGTTTTTGAGTTTTGCTTTATGGAACACTGGGAAAATCAGTTTGCAGAAATGCACCACATGTGCTTGAAAAAATTATGTGTTCTATAATTTTATGTTCCCAACAAATCAAGCTGTTAACTTAATTTGAAAATATCCAAATTAACTTAATTTGAAAAAAAGCTCTTACTAATTTTTGTTCATTTGATTACCAATTACAAACAGATATTCTTATCATGGTTGATTTGTGAATTTCTTCTTTCAGTTCTGTCAAAGTTTTTCTATATATATTTCTAGTCATTTTTATTGGAAGCATACATGTTTAGGATTGTTAATTTTCTCTGGTGAAATTAAGAAGTATCATTACATAGTAACAGTGATCTTAGTCCCCCTAAAAAACCTTTAAAATTTACTGACTTTGTGATATTTAGCTGGTAATTCTTTGCTTTCAATATTTCCACTTGTACAAACAAGATGTAATATGAGATCTGGATCTAAATGGTTATTTTTGTCACATTTGTTGTGCAGAATTGTTCACACATTTTTGTCTCAGACTTGTTGCTTTCTCTTCTTTTTCAATCTCACGTTCTATCTTCTTTTGCATTAACTAAGTGTTTAAAATCCCGTTTTTTCTTTCTTCCCTCTGCTGAATTGAAATAATTCTTTAAGGGTTATATAAATTTCAATATACACACTTTAAGCAATTTCATTCTAATAAATATTTACAAAACAAGTTTAAACTTCAACAATAGTTTTATTTCTAAGCAGTCTTTTAGTTCCTTTGTAAACCACAATCATCTTTGTTAATAGGATCTGACTGCTTTCCTATGTTTCAACTTCACACATATAGTCATATGTTATCAGTACATGCTTTCCACCTCTATGTTTATAATTTTTTTCCTCAATATTTCTTCCTGCTTCTGAAACCTTCCTTGTAATATCACTTTCTTTCATTCTGAGAACCATTCTTAAAAATCCCTTTTGTGTAATTTCATCTTAAAGGCTGTAGGGGGAGAACATTTAGAGTTCTACACTATGTTGTTTTGTCAAAAATAGTCCAGGTTACATGAGGGTATTTTTTTTTTAAGTCTTAATTTCAAAAAATAGCAGAAACAGGATCATGAAGTTTTAAAATGCTTAGGTGTGGTAACATTGCCCTACTTAATGGGTTGACGAGTTGCTGGTATAAGCAGGCAACTTAGAGGCCATCACGATGAAGCAAATGGTCTCATGTGTCAATGTGAACACTGCCAAAGACTCGACAGAAACAACTTTGTCTAAGGTTTGCTGTGTTTACTGAGAAAACAAATTCTTCCTAGCAACTGTTTAAATAAATCCCACAGATGCTACAGACCTTTTTAGTGGCCTGTGATTTAAAAAATATGGCTTGCTTTAAAAAAAAAAAAAATCCCTTTTATGGAGGCTGCTGGTGGTAAATTTCTCCAGTGTTGTTGGTCTAGATCTTAATTTTATAGAGTTTCTTAAAATATCAGCTTGGTAAACACTGGGCGTTTGACAGGCATTTCACTCCTGCCCTCTAAGGGGCGTGCTGCACCCGCTGTGGGCTGGGCTCTGGGCTGGTCAGGGAAGGCCAGCTCTCTGCCTGTCTTTCCTTTCAAAGTCTTCCTTTCCTTTCTCCTCCTTTGTGTTCTTTGATTTCACCATCGATGTCTAGATATGGATTTACTTTTATTTATTTACTTTTAGCTTGGTGTTTTAATATTTCCTCAATATGTTGTTTGAGTACTGCCTCTTTTTAGTTATTACATCTCAAATCTTTTCTTCTGAAACTTTAATCACACACACTTTCCATCTTCTTCACATGACTCTTCAATGTCACCACTTTCCTAGGTCCCATTTTGTTTTTCTCCATTCATTTTGTGTGTCGTTTAATTTACACACCTTTTCCACTAATATCTGATCCAAAAGTTTTAAACTGAGTAATACTGTCATTATTAATGACAATATATTCATTTCTAATATATATGCTAATATATTCATTTCTAAGCATTCATTTGGTTCTTTTGTAAGTCACAGTCTTCTTTGTTAACAGGAAGATTCTCATGTTTCGATTCTAGTTTTGGTTTTTTGAGCAGCTCACATGTTTATTTTATCTTATGTTTTTAATGTATCCTTGATCTGAGATTTTTAGGTGTTGGCTCTACTCTTTGGGGTTTCTTCTGCCTCTCAGTCGTGTCCTCTGGCGTTGTATGACCCTGGATTGTGAGTCCACGTTTGGCAGCATTTTATCATGGGAATCCTGAGACCTGTGTGAAGGGGTCGGTGGGTCTCCAGTGAGAATATCATGTAATCTGGTGCTGCCAACCTGTGGCCATGTGAACCAATTTAAGGGCCATCCAAGTTATGTCAATTTGGGCACCAAATCTGTGTGAGAGCAGGTCTGTAGACATGAGTTTTCAGGGAGAATTTTTTTTTCTACTCAGAGTGCTAACTAGAAGATCTGTCCTCATTCACTTTTTTGGGGTTTGTGGCCTTCTGAGACCTTCAGCTGCATGGAGAATTTTGTGTTCTCTGTATTCTCTTTCATGGACTCAAGGCCTTGTCTGGTTTCCCCTATGTGGCCATTCAAGAAATCAGCTGGAAGTTTAGGAAGGTCAGTAAATAATCCCAGGTGAGTCATGGGGTTGTCATCTTATTAACCGAAATAACTTTAAGAAGTCTTATATTTCACTTTCAGCGAATGGGAAACATTCATTCCTATTTTGTCTTAGTAGAAAAATAGAACAGACATGCTTAGTTATTCACCAGTAAACAAAAATAGCTACCTACTATTTTAGGCTTTTGATTAATGACACTATATACACATCACAGCTTATACTTTTAAGTTACTAGGGCATACTTTAATTTATTCTCTTTATTGTACTGTCATGTCCAGTGTCTGCCTAAGGTACATAGTTTAAGCAACAAAAAAACCACAGTTTGCGCAGGGAAATTATATGGAAATCACCATTCATCCCGGTCAGCATCACAGCCGCAGTAATATTGGGAATCAATGCAGTCCCCCTCTAATCCACAAGTACATTTTTGAGCATCAGGCTGAGAACCTCCCCAGTAAGTGTGTCTTTCAGTGGTCCTTCCAGCCCACCAGCTCACTGGGGTTCCATCTGAAAGACAAGTATGAGAAAGGTGACACCTACTTTGACCCCCACTATCTGCCTTCCCAAAATAATTCCTTTAGTCCTCTTTATTTAAAGCATAGAGAGACTTTTAGAAGTATATTTTATATTTTAACTCTGCAATAGGATCATTTTTAGGAGGTCTCTCAACTATTTAAAAATATATACTTTAATGTCAAGTCATATCATTAACCATTTTTTTCTTTTATCAGAAAATGAGCAAATTGTCCCTAACTCATTCAAACATGATGTTTACATATTTCTCTTGAGGATTCCAATTACATCATTTCTGCAGAAATAATGTTCAAGAAAGATTTGCCATCAAAATAGAAACCAGAGTAATTTATACATTGAATCTAAAATCCCTTTGAGACCCTATTAATAAAATGCCATTAAAATGTTTCATGTTATGCAAAATATAAGATTCTTTCACTTTATGTATTAGCTAAAAACACTGGCACTTCCTAGCGTATCTTTAAAGTTTCTTAGGGATACGTACTTATACTAAATGGGTTACTCTGTTTGGAAACTAAAGAGATGGCACTAGTCAGCCTTCTTCATGCCTGGAGTGAGTCTTCGGTTTGGACAAATCCGAGACAACTACAGAGTGGATCTTCAGCAAAACCCACTCCTCGGTGCAATGCGGAAGTGACAGGAGCAGAGGCTGCCTCAGCTCTGCAAGACTGCTTGTTTGTGCTGCCGACGCTGCCGAAGCCCCAATGTGGGATTACAGAGCACCTGGAGGAGGACGTGCAGCGAAGGCGGCGGACAGCAAACAGTCCCCGGTGAACAGCAAACAGTCCCCGGTGAACACAGGTCCAGGGCGGGGGGGGAGCAGGGAACGGAAGTGACGTGAAATCTGTACAGCTGTCTGTGTTTCTCACACTCCCAAGTTGTCCCCATCAGGCCCCCACCAAGGATCTGTAGCAGCTTCTTCCTAACTTACAATCGCCACTGCTCATTATGGCTCCCTATTCAATAAGACTCTGGCTTCTGCTGACAACCTCCCAGCTTGCAAACACATAGACTGCATTCATTACCACGCGCTGCAGGCCCAGTGGGTGCGATGTGAGCCAAGAAATCAATATCAACCATCATTTTTTAAAATGTGTTGAAAACATCTCTAGGAGGTGGAAGATCTTTTCAGCTTAATATTTAGTAAATATTTAATAGGTATGTTTCAAAATTCCATCTTAAAAAATGTAATTATTCAACATCTTCTTTCATTGATTGAAGAGCAAAGAAATCATTATATGCAAATGCACAACTGTGTTTACATTTTTCTCTCTAAAATGAGAACCATTAAGGGTTCTTAAAGGTACAAAATGTATGTGGCTCCATTCAAAATTCCTTTGAGTAACCTAGAGAATTTGCATAAGAAAGCATTAGGAATAACATGAAGAAGAATTAGAGGCTGCAATGAAAAGGAACAGGAAAGATAGCAAAGACCAGGGTTCCCGGCTCCACTTTCTCAATTGTTTTAGCCCGTGGGTCACTGTCCTCCCCAGCCACTGCGACCATCCTCAGTGACCCTAAGCATTCATAGTATGGTGATGGAACGGTTTCCTAAAGTCAGCACAGTCACACAACTTCCTCTTTAGCCACCTCTTATCACATCCCGAAACTATCTATAACACGGAGACCTTAAAGATGCTGGAGGAAAAGTGTTCCAGGATCTGAGCGAGATCCTAGGCCCACTGCTCCTCCCCAGCCCTCTTGGAAATCAAAACCAATATGAGGGCCGTTGCTCTGGGAACCAGGCTTGTTACAGCTCCTCTCGATTACCACCACCACTCGGTCTCCTGATAACTTCTGAGAATATGGGAGTGGAAAATTCTTGAGATAAGGCTGAATTCTGACTGACGGTCCCCAATCTGTCCTATAAAATTCCTAAGCAACTTGCTTCCCATACTGCAGTCCCCTTGTGCTGTTTTCACATTGCAGCCATCTAATGAGGGACCCAGGTTCAGTGTCCATTGCAAAAAGGATCCATTTGCAATGCAGGAGATGCGGGTTTGATCCCTGGGTTGGGAAGATCCCCTGGAGAAGGAAATGGTAACCTGTTCCAGTCTTCTTGCCTGGGAAATCCCATGGACAGAGGAGCCTGGGGAGCTACAGTCTGTGGGGTTTCATAGAGTCAGACAAGACTCAGCAACTAAAACAGAAGCAACGAAGGACCCAGGCTTTGTTGTTTTCACTCCTTCCACACAAGTGTAACATCAAAGCTCTGCATGCTCATTTGTGTCTATTGATAAGACCTAGCAAATCAGTGCAAACTTTTAAGGTGTATCAGGCTACACTATTTACCTGCCTCATCTCAACCTTAATTAAGCACATCTGGAAATATGTAGGTCTGCAGTGAATTTGTCTAAATTAAGTTTGTACTAAAAATTCTCCAGCAGCAGCATATAAGAAATGCAAATAACTTGAGCATGTATATTTAATGAAGTCCTTTATTTTGCTTCTTTAGTAGGCGTTTATCAAGTTTATAGGTCTTTTCTCTTCCCATCTTTTTCCCCTAGCCTCAATTAAATATGCATTTAAATACCTGTTGTTGGTGGTGGTGGTGCTATTTTACGTATTTATATCGAAGGGCTAACGTCCAGGTTCTGGACTAGACCATCTGCTTCTGTGTATGAGTTTGCTCCCTGGCTCACAGGGTGGCTTGGTTTTATGGCTTTGTTAGTGGTTGGTTTCAACACTACTCTGTCTTTGCCTGTTTTCCCTGGTTAGAGAACCCATGAACAATACTCTCCTGGAGGCAGCTTTCTCATTCTTCTGGGAACATAGAATTTTAGTTCAGTGATCTATCTGGCAATAGATCTAATTAGCAATCTAGCTAGCAATCAACTGACAGTAAGCACTAAACCCACTAGCACTAACTATAAATTCAATAAACCAGAGAGATGCAAGTAAGTAGCATTTACTTCATGCCCTTTATAGGTATGGTGCAATTAGGTTCTAGCAGAATTAGTGCCTTAGCCCTGAAGACTCAGAAAAGATGATTTCCTAAGTCCCATAGCTGCTGAGTGACAAGCCTGAACTCTGAGGACCTGCCTAGCACTCTCTGCTCATTCCAATCCCCAGATGCCTGATCAGAGGACTGGCAGGCCAGCCTCCAGAAAATCAAGTAGTTGCATGCTTCATGCAGGCAGGCTGCACATTCCAACAAAATGAGGCATTTCAAAGGAAGAAAATAGAAAATCAAAAATAAAATTTTTCAAAAGAAGAAAAGATATAGAAAATAAACTGCTAGAACTTAATGTGTGAAAGAACTGGTGATACCATTTTTCCCTACTTTATAATTAGCCAAGACACTAATCACATTCAGCGTAGGAAAAAGGATCTCACCAAATAATCACCTCCATGTAAGTAAGCCATGTTTTTGTTAGCAATGCTTCTCAAGATACCAAAGGATTGAGACGTCCCTGCTTTTCATGGCAGATGAGTACTGAGCCCTCCGGGGGCCTCTTTAAGAGGCTTTTACTGCTCGGTTGCCCAGTTGAGTCTGGGGATGGGAGGGAATTTCAGATCATTTATGGCTTTGGGCAAAGATTTTGGTCTTTGCTCTAAGAAAAAGTATCTCAGATTATGACCTGGGTACTATGGGCACAGATTCTCATGCATCTGTGGCAAGCCATTGTGACCTGTGGGGACAATAGCTCATGATGTCTAATTACTCTGATTACTCACCTTGGGGAGTTGAAAGCCTTGACTTCTTGCAGTGGAAAGTCAGCTCCTGTTGGCAGTTGTCCGCATAGTCAATGATGGTCTGGAGCTGGTCCATGCTGGCCGTGTACTTGAAAAATACTGGATGGGGGCTTTCTCCATTCAAGCTTTTGACCCTGACCAAGTGGGAGCCGTTGTGTGGCACTGAGGTCCACGCGGTGTCTGGTGGGCAGAAGAGGGGTTGGGAGAAAGCAAGGAGACCGTAATGGGGATGGAATCGTTAGATGCAAATATGGAAAGCAGAGATCTTTTATCTGAACTAAGTTTTCTTTTATTTTTTTGTAGTCATCAGATCTCTTTGCAATTAGAATCAATGAGTGGAATTCTCAAAACGTTTAACAGGAGGGATTCTCTTTATTGAAATTTTCACTACCATTATTATAGGCAACATTGTCAGGTGGCCAATTTTTAAAATTCTACATTATAATACTCAAAGTTATAAACAGAACTTTTTGTCCTTAATATTTTTGTTGCCATTACTAAAAGGAGAAAGCCAAAAGTTACTGTGCATATACTTATCTTTTTACAAGTATATTTCTCATCTGAGCATCTTTTCCTCTGATAATCAGAGGAATGTGTGAAAGACATATTTGAGGAATAAGCTGCAAGCACGATCATGCAAAATAACAGAAACTAAATATTTTTGACAAAAATTAATGAAGAGTGTGTCAGCAACCTGTTCAATGGCCGGCACTAAAAAACACAGTGCCTAGGAATCGACTGTTCCCAGCAGTGACCACAGTTACACGAATGCCTGTTGGAAAATTCTCACACATTTCTGTTACACTGATTACCTACATTTTCAAAGAGATTTTAAAAACAATGCGTACTCCATAACGTTTATAACAGAAGAAAAACCACTTGACTTCTTTTATCTTCCCCCCCAATATACATCCCGCCATAAATACCCCCCCCAAATATACCTCCCACCATAAACATAGAAGCTCCCACAGTATAGAAGGCCATGGCTCAGTGGCTAAAAGGCTGAGTTCAAGCTACCTTAATTCAACTATCTCTATGTCATTTAACTTTCTCTGCAATATGTATTTGATAAGTGATCAGTCTGCACACAAACTTTCTATATTACAGAGCAGGAAGCAGTCTTATTGAGTTTATATTATTTCTTAATAATTAATACACGAGTATAAGAGCAAAAAATCAAAACAATAATACAAGGAATTCACTTAGGGGTCCCCACAGGTCCCTGTTCCTTTCCTACCCTGGGGATGTGGGTCTGGGAAAAACCTAAGAGCTGTGCTGGTGCTCACAAACCCTTAACACATGAAATACATCGAGAGACTCAGGGAAGAGAACCCCAAGGGCCATGGGAAGACTCTGGTTCAAAGCTTATGGGAAAAAGCATCATAAATACGCAAAACTTAGCAAGAACAGGAACAAACTGTGAGTCAGCATGACCAATGCCGTTTTATATTCAATTTAAAAAAGACTTAATGGATCACCCACCTGTCTGCTCACTAGAGGGGGCTGTGAGTGTTCCCATGGCAACTTGAAATACACAGATTTTGTTTCGTCCTTAATCATGTTTTCACTAGACATTTTACATTTCAACATTTTCCTGGAAAATTACTTAAGTGGGTCTGGTATTATTTTTGGTAATTACCTACTCCCATTCACCCCCAGGGTTTCTTCCATCAAATGAGATGAAGGTGCAGGGAGTCATGCAGAAGACTGTGTTAGGCTTGCGAGTGCATCAGTTCCAGAGCCACTGCGTCATTTATTTTCATGGCTTAGGGCACAAAGAAAAATGATGTGCCTGAATGGTTCATACAGGCTAGTGGTCAGTATGATAGATTTACGGTCTTGCATGGCTAAGGTATAATAATAGAAATCTTTCAAATGGAGAGAAGGGAACAGTTGAGAAGAACCTGAAAACTGCTCTTCTGAAAAATACTTTAAATGACTGCTCTTTCTAGAAATATTATTTAAAAGACCCCAACAATGACACATTATATTTCTCTAATATTCCACAACATATTATTTTCATAGATTTCAAAACCATGAACCTTTGACATGCCACATAACCTTAATTTTCAAGCACAAGGAGACAGACTAATGAATGAAGTGACCAGCATGATGGAAAAATTGTTGTTCAGTCACTAAGTTGTGTACAACTCTTTTTGACCCCAAGGACTGCAGCATGCTAGGTTCCTCTGTCCACCACTATCTCCTGGAGTTTGCTCAACTTAGCTGTTATACAAGGTAGTCTGAAGCACGATTTTGGATCTGAAGTAGTTAACTTTGGTGGTGGTGGTGGTTTATTCGCTAAGTCGTGCCCGACTCTTGCGATCCCAGGGACTGTAGCTTGCCAGGCTCCTCTGTCCATGGGATTCTCCAGGCAAGAATACTGGAGTGGGTTGCCATTTC
>JADEYB020000229.1:491524-531792 GCA_015832495.2 Alces alces
CTAGCGTATCTTTAAAGTTTCTTAGGGATACGTACTTATACTAAATGGGTTACTCTGTTTGGAAACTAAAGAGATGGCACTAGTCAGCCTTCTTCATGCCTGGAGTGAGTCTTCGGTTTGGACAAATCCGAGACAACTACAGAGTGGATCTTCAGCAAAACCCACTCCTCGGTGCAATGCGGAAGTGACAGGAGCAGAGGCTGCCTCAGCTCTGCAAGACTGCTTGTTTGTGCTGCCGACGCTGCCGAAGCCCCAATGTGGGATTACAGAGCACCTGGAGGAGGACGTGCAGCGAAGGCGGCGGACAGCAAACAGTCCCCGGTGAACACAGGTCCAGGGCGGGGGGGGGAGCAGGGAACGGAAGTGACGTGAAATCTGTACAGCTGTCTGTGTTTCTCACACTCCCAAGTTGTCCCCATCAGGCCCCCACCAAGGATCTGTAGCAGCTTCTTCCTAACTTACAATCGCCACTGCTCATTATGGCTCCCTATTCAATAAGACTTTGGCTTCTGCTGACAACCTCCCAGCTTGCAAACACATAGACTGCATTCATTACCACGCGCTGCAGGCCCAGTGGGTGCGATGTGAGCCAAGAAATCAATATCAACCATCATTTTTTAAAATGTGTTGAAAACATCTCTAGGAGGTGGAAGATCTTTTCAGCTTAATATTCAATAAATATTTAATAGGTATTTTTCAAAATTCCACCTTAAAAATGTAATTATTCAACATCTTCTTTCATTGATTGAAGAGCAAAGAAATCATTATATGCAAATGCACAACTGTGTTTACATTTTTCTCTCTAAAATGAGAACCATTAAGGGTTCTTAAACGAACAAAATGTATGTGGCTCTGTTCAAAATTCCTTTGAGTAACCTAGAGAATTTGCATAAGAAAGCATTAGGAATAACATGAAGAAGTATCAGAGGCTGAAATGAAAAGGAACAGGAAAGACAGCAATGACCAGGGTTCCCGGCTCCACTTTCTCAATTACTCTAGCCCTGGGTCACTGTCCCCTCCAGCCACTGCAACCATCCTCAGTGACCTTAAGCATTCACAGTACGGCGATGGAATGGTTTCCTAAAGTCAGCACAGTCACACAACTTCCTCTTTAGCCACCTGTAATCATTTCCCTGAAACTATCTGTAACACAGAGACCTTAAAGATGCTGAAGGAAAAATGTTCCAGGATCCGAGCGAGATCCTAGGCCCACTGCTCCTCCCCAGCCCTCTTGGAAATCAAAACCAATATGAGGGCCGTTGCTCTGGGAACCAGGCTTGTTACAGCTCCTCTCGATTACCACCACCACTCGGTCTCCTGATAACTTCTGAGAATATGGGAGTGGAAAATTCTTGAGATAAGGCTGAATTCTGACTGACGGTCCCCAATCTGTCCTATAAAATTCCTAAGCAACTTGCTTCCCATACTGCAGTCCCCTTGTGCTGTTTTCACATTGCAGCCATCTAATGAGGGACCCAGGTTCAGTGTAAAGAATCCGCTTGCAATGCAGGAGATGTGGGTTTGACCCCTGGGTTGGGAAGATCTCCTGGGGAAGGAAATGGTAACCCACTCCAGTCTTCCTGCTTGGGAAATCCCATGGACAGAGGAGCCTGGGGAGCTACAGTCTGTGGGGTTGCAAAGAGTCAGACAAGACTTAGCAACTAAATCAGCAGCAACAAAGGACCCAGGCTTTGATGTTTTCACTCCTTCCACACAAGTGTAACATCAAAGCTCTGCATGCTCATTTGTGTCTATTGATAATACTGAGCAAATTAGTGCAAACTTTTAAGGTGTATCAGGCTACACTATTTACCTGCCTCATCTCAACCTTAATTAAGCACATCTGGAAATATGTAGGTCTGCAGTGAATTTGTCTAAATTAAGTTTGTACTAAAAATTCTCCAGCAGCAGCATATAAGAAATGCAAATAACTTGAGCATGTATATTTAATGAAGTCCTTTATTTTGCTTCTTTAGTAGGCGTTTATCAAGTTTATAGGTCTTTTCTCTTCCCATCTTTTTCCCCTAGCCTCAATTAAATATGCATTTAAATACCTGTTGTTGGTGGTGGTGGTGCTATTTTACGTATTTATATCGAAGGGCTAACGTCCAGGTTCTGGACTAGACCATCTGCTTCTGTGTATGAGTTTGCTCCCTGGCTCACAGGGTGGCTTGGTTTTATGGCTTTGTTAGTGGTTGGTTTCAACACTACTCTGTCTTTGCCTGTTTTCCCTGGTTAGAGAACCCATGAACAATACTCTCCTGGAGGCAGCTTTCTCATTCTTCTGGGAACATAGAATTTTAGTTCAGTGATCTATCTGGCAATAGATCTAATTAGCAATCTAGCTAGCAATCAACTGACAGTAAGCACTAAACCCACTAGCACTAACTATAAATTCAATAAACCAGAGAGATGCAAGTAAGTAGCATTTACTTCATGCCCTTTATAGGTATGGTGCAATTAGGTTCTAGCAGAATTAGTGCCTTAGCCCTGAAGACTCAGAAAAGATGATTTCCTAAGTCCCATAGCTGCTGAGTGACAAGCCTGAACTCGGACGACCTGCCTAGCACTCTCTCCTTATTCTAATCCCCAGATGCCTGATCAGAGGACTGGCAGGCCAGCCTCCAGAAAATCAAGTAGTTGCATGCTTCATGCAGGCAGGCTGCACATTCCAACAAAATGAGGCATTTCAAAGGAAGAAAATAGAAAATCAAAAATAAAATTTTTCAAAAGAAGAAAAGATATAGAAAATAAACTGCTAGAACTTAATGTGTGAAAGAACTGGTGATACCAACATTTTTCCCTACTTTATAAATTAGCCAAGACACTAATCACATTCAGCGTAGGAAAAAGGATCTCACCAAATAATCACCTCCATGTAAGTAAGCCATGTTTTTGTTAGCAATGCTTCTCAAGATACCAAAGGATTGAGACGTCCCTGCTTTTCATGGCAGATGAGTACTGAGCCCTCCGGGGGCCTCTTTAAGAGGCTTTTACTGCTCGGTTGCCCAGTTGAGTCTGGGGATGGGAGGGAATTTCAGATCATTTATGGCTTTGGGCAAAGATTTTGGTCTTTGCTCTAAGAAAAAGTATCTCAGATTATGACCTGGGTACTATGGGCACAGATTCTCATGCATCTGTGGCAAGCCATTGTGACCTGTGGGGACAATAGCTCATGATGTCTAATTACTCTGATTACTCACCTTGGGGAGTTGAAAGCCTTGACTTCTTGCAGTGGAAAGTCAGCTCCTGTTGGCAGTTGTCCGCATAGTCAATGATGGTCTGGAGCTGGTCCATGCTGGCCGTGTACTTGAAAAATACTGGATGGGGGCTTTCTCCATTCAAGCTTTTGACCCTGACCAAGTGGGAGCCGTTGTGTGGCACTGAGGTCCACGCGGTGTCTGGTGGGCAGAAGAGGGGTTGGGAGAAAGCAAGGAGACCGTAATGGGGATGGAATCGTTAGATGCAAATATGGAAAGCAGAGATCTTTTATCTGAACTAAGTTTTCTTTTATTTTTTTGTAGTCATCAGATCTCTTTGCAATTAGAATCAATGAGTGGAATTCTCAAAACGTTTAACAGGAGGGATTCTCTTTATTGAAATTTTCACTACCATTATTATAGGCAACATTGTCAGGTGGCCAATTTTTAAAATTCTACATTATAATACTCAAAGTTATAAACAGAACTTTTTGTCCTTAATATTTTTGTTGCCATTACTAAAAGGAGAAAGCCAAAAGTTACTGTGCATATACTTATCTTTTTACAAGTATATTTCTCATCTGAGCATCTTTTCCTCTGATAATCAGAGGAATGTGTGAAAGACATATTTGAGGAATAAGCTGCAAGCACGATCATGCAAAATAACAGAAACTAAATATTTTTGACAAAAATTAATGAAGAGTGTGTCAGCAACCTGTTCAATGGCCGGCACTAAAAAACACAGTGCCTAGGAATCGACTGTTCCCAGCAGTGACCACAGTTACACGAATGCCTGTTGGAAAATTCTCACACATTTCTGTTACACTGATTACCTACATTTTCAAAGAGATTTTAAAAACAATGCGTACTCCATAACGTTTATAACAGAAGAAAAACCACTTGACTTCTTTTATCTTCCCCCCCAATATACATCCCGCCATAAATACCCCCCCCAAATATACCTCCCACCATAAACATAGAAGCTCCCACAGTATAGAAGGCCATGGCTCAGTGGCTAAAAGGCTGAGTTCAAGCTACCTTAATTCAACTATCTCTATGTCATTTAACTTTCTCTGCAATATGTATTTGATAAGTGATCAGTCTGCACACAAACTTTCTATATTACAGAGCAGGAAGCAGTCTTATTGAGTTTATATTATTTCTTAATAATTAATACACGAGTATAAGAGCAAAAAATCAAAACAATAATACAAGGAATTCACTTAGGGGTCCCCACAGGTCCCTGTTCCTTTCCTACCCTGGGGATGTGGGTCTGGGAAAAACCTAACAGCGGTGCTGGTGCTCACAAACCCTTAACACATGAAATACATCGAGAGACTCAGGGAAGAGAACCCCAAGGGCCATGGGAAGACTCTGGTTCAAAGCTTATGGGAAAAAGCATCATAAATACGCAAAACTTAGCAAGAACAGGAACAAACTGTGAGTCAGCATGACCAATGCCGTTTTATATTCAATTTAAAAAAGACTTAATGGATCACCCACCTGTCTGCTCACTAGAGGGGGCTGTGAGTGTTCCCATGGCAACTTGAAATACACAGATTTTGTTTCGTCCTTAATCATGTTTTCACTAGACATTTTACATTTCAACATTTTCCTGGAAAATTACTTAAGTGGGTCTGGTATTATTTTTGGTAATTACCTACTCCCATTCACCCCCAGGGTTTCTTCCATCAAATGAGATGAAGGTGCAGGGAGTCATGCAGAAGACTGTGTTAGGCTTGCGAGTGCATCAGTTCCAGAGCCACTGCGTCATTTATTTTCATGGCTTAGGGCACAAAGAAAAATGATGTGCCTGAATGGTTCATACAGGCTAGTGGTCAGTATGATAGATTTATGGTCTTCCATGGCTAAGGTATAATAATAGAAATCTTTCAAATGGAGAGAAGGGAACAGTTGAGAAGAACCTGAAAACTGCTCTTCTGAAAAATACTTTAAATGACTGCTCTTTCTAGAAATATTATTTAAAAGACCCAAAAATGACACATTATATTTCTCTAATATTCCACAACATATTATTTTCATAGATTTCAAAACCATGAACCTTTGACATGCCACATAAACTTAATTTTCAACCACAAGGAGACAGACTAATGAATGAAGTGACCAGCATGATGGAAAAATTGTTGTTCAGTCACTAAGTTGTGTACAACTCTTTTTGACCCCAAGGACTGCAGCATGCTAGGTTCCTCTGTCCACCACTATCTCCTGGAGTTTGCTCAACTTAGCTGTTATACAAGGTAGTCTGAAGCACGATTTTGGATCTGAAGTAGTTAACTTTGGTGGTGGTGGTGGTTTATTCGCTAAGTCGTGCCCGACTCTTGCGATCCCAGGGACTGTAGCTTGCCAGGCTCCTCTGTCCATGGGATTCTCCAGGCAAATACTGGAGTGGGTTGCCATTTCCTTCTCTAGGGGGTCTTCCTGACCCAGGGATCGAACCCTGGTTTCCCACACTGCAGGCAGACGCTTTACGGACTGAGCTACTTTTTAATCATGGGCAAATTTAAACACGAATTTTGACCCTTTCAGAACATGCTAATCGAACTCAGTGGGGTCTTCCTCCGCAGGAGCAGGGAGACCATTGGTGGCACCTCATCAACCATTTTGCTGGGACAAATGAACCTAGCCAAGTTAATTTGCTGGTTTGGTTTGATATTTCATAATAATCACACTGACTTACCATAGCATACGTTATCCTTCAGTTTGATTTATTTTTTCTTTTTGCCAAGTTATATTCACTTTGCAATTGGCAACACTTCTCATGCTTTATAACAGACCTCTGAACTATACAAGGAATCTTTTATAGCAAAACAATCAGTTGTGGAAAAAGAGCCAGCTCTTTATTTTACACATTGAGGTAAATATACATTGAAAGCATATCTGCTATACTCATTTCCATTTCTCTGAGACGTAGACAGAAAATAAGGCTTCATTATGAAAAATCTGATGCCTTTATAGTTAGTGGGTTCACTGCTCATGATCTGGAAATTGACCTCAAAGAAAATGAAGGTAAAAATTCCTCCTCCCACAAATGTCTGAAATGAAGTCTAATTTGTGTCCATTCAGTTCAGTCGCTCAGTCATGTGTGACTCTTTGGGACCCCATGGACTGCAGCATGCCAGGCTTCCCTGTTCATCACCAACTCCCAGAGCTTGCTCAAACTCAGGTCCAACGAGTTGGTGATGCCATCCAAACATCTCATCCTCTGTCATTCCCTTCTCCTGCCTTCAATCTTTCCCAGCATCAGGGTCTTTTCCAATGAGTCAGTTCACTGCATCAGGTGGCCAAAGTACTGAGGTTTCAGCTTCAGCCTCAGTCCTCTCAATGAACACCCAGGACTGATCTCCTTTAGGATGGACTGGTTGGATCTCCTTGCAGTCCAAGGGACTCTCAAGAGTCTTCTCCAACACCACAGTTCAAAAGCATCAATTCTTTGGTGCTCAGCTTTCTTTATAGTCCAACTCTCACATCCATACATGACTACTGGAAACACCATAGCTTCGACTAGATGGACCTCCGTTGGCAAAGTAATGTCTCTGCTTTTTAATATGCTGTCTAGGTTTGTCATAGCTTTTCTTCCAATGAGCAAGCTCCTTTTCATTTCATGGCTGCAGTCATGATCTGCAGTGATTTTGGAGCCCAAGAATATAAAGTCTGTCACTGTTTCCATTGTTTCCCCATCTATTTGCCAGGAAATGATGGCACTGGATGCCATGATCTTAGTTTTTTGAATGCTGAGTTTTAAGCCAGCATTTTCATTCTCCTCTTTCTCTTCCATCAAGAGGCTCTTAAGTTCCTCTTCACTTTCTGCCATAAAGGGGGTATCATTTGCATATCTGAGGTTATTGATATTTCTCCTGGCAATCTTGATTCCAGCTTGTGCTTCATCCAGCCCAGCATTTCGCATTTGTGTCCAAGCAGAACGTTTTTGGAAATTAAGCCAGCTGCCTTTGTTTCTTCTGATGAGAAGAGAGTACATGTTCTGAGAAGACTGAGAAGGCAAAATGCCAGATGATTTAATTTGTCACATCTATCTCCAGGTAGAGGTAGTCAAGAAGATGCAAACAGGATGATAAATAAGGATAGACAGATGTAAACACTAGCAGTCATTCCTGAACCCACAAAGATAATCTGAATATTACAATAGAGAAATATCAATAACCTTAGATATGCAGATGATACCACCCAATGGCAGAAAGCGAGGAAGAACTAGAGTCTCTTGATGAACAGCAAGGACAGCAAGAGATCAAACCAATCACTCCTAAAGGAAATCCACCATGAATATTCATTAGAAGGACTGATGCTGAAGCTGAAGCTCCAATACTTTGGTCACCAGATGTGAAGAACCGCCTCACTGGGAAAGACCCTGATGCTGGGAAAGACTGAAGGCAGGGGGAGAAGGGGATGATGGAGGATGAGATGGTTGCATGGCATCACTGACTCAATGGACATGAGTTTGAGCAAGCTCAGGGAGATTGTGATGCACAGGGAAGCCTGGCAGGCTGCAGTCCATGGGGTTGCAAAGAGTCAGACACGACTTAGCAACTGAACAAAAACAATAGAGACCCAAGACAGCCTTCTCAGAAACTGTGTTACTATACAGAGAGAAATATCATTACGACTAGCTTTCACTTTTTATTCACCTCAACCCTCTTGCCACACAGATGAGGAAATGGAGGTCTAGAAAAACTCACTTGCAAAACTAAATTCATAAACCATGGAATTTAGCCACACATTTCTAAGTAATATGGTATAAGTCACTGAACTTTCTGAGTGAACTTCTTAAAGAGTGCTAAGGTCTGTAATTTTCCCAGACAGTCTCACTCACCTGAGCCCTCTCCTATATTTCCAATGAAAATAGAACTGGATCCTGGTCATTTATGTGCTCATAGGGCCAATAAAGGCCAAGTCCACTGCTCCAGATGTTCGGAGGGTGTCCTGAGGAAGGTGATGGTCAGCTTCCACTTGGCCCCGCCCTAGGTTGCAGAGGCCCTGGAACCTGCCATGTCATCTGTTTGTCAAAGCTGAGGGTAACTGGTATGTGCATTTTACTGAAGGGAGGTGATGACATCTCCTGAGTGTCTTCTAAGGAGACAGCTGCCAGGCCCTGGGGGGCCAGAGATGGCATTCTTCCTGGCCCCACCTCTCAGGTCCCTCCTGATAAATATTTATAGGAGCATCCTCATAAGGGTTGCCCCTCTTGCCATAATTTTGGGGCCTTGAGGCTTTTCTGACTTACTTTAATATTTTGAACACAAGAAAATGCTATAGGGTACACCTTGATAGCTTCAATGGAATGTAGCTACTTCACAGCCTTCTTTCTTGGGATTTCAGAGATGATGCTTTCACTTACGAGGTCACGCTGAATGTGTGTCTGCTCACTCATAAGGGCAGACATCTGCTATTTAACAAGAATGGACGTTTACTCAACATGACGTACCTTGTCTTCAGGCAATACATATACATGCCTGGCCCCGTACCCGCAACCTCCTAGGAGCTCAGTTATTGGAAGATATCAGTGCCTCCCCTTGTGTAGCCCATCGTACAGCTCCAGAGCAAGATAATTTTCTCAGAGAGCACATTATATAATTCATTCATGAAATCAGATACAGGCAGAGTACAGGGTCATGGTCCGTAAGAGATATGGGTTATGACCTACGGTCTTGTTTAGTACAGGGTCATGGTCCGTAAGAGATATGGGTTATAACCTACGGTCTTGTTTAGTCACTACGGCATGTCTGCCTCTTTACAACCCCATGGACTGTAGCCCACCAGCCTCCTCTGTCCAGGGGGCTTTCCAAGCAAGAATCCTGGAGTAGGTTGCTATTTTCTTCTCCAGGGAATCTTCTTGACCCAGGGATTGAACTTGCAGCCCCTGCTGCATCTCTTGCATTGCAGGAGGATTCTTTACTGCTGAGCCATAGGGGAGAAATGGTCTTAGAAAAGTAAAAGAAATCTCTGCGCCTCCAATTCCGTATTTAGTAAATGCTGAAGACCAAATGCTATCGTTATAGCCACCTTTGAATGCTAAGGCCGTGAACCAGGCATGTTTCTGGCCTAGCTGCTCTCTGAGCATCTATATTTTTATTGTTCATCCAGACCATTCACTATGTCCACCCACAAGGTTGGGGCAGACTGCATGGCTGTCAGAAAAGCAGGAAAATAAGCTTCCCTGAAGCATTTGTTTTTTTACCCTTGGGCACAATGACTGGACCTGCCCCAGAAATTCTGCGTCGCCAACCACACCGTGCTGCATGTTTTACGAGCTACCTTTAGAAGTTCAAGAGGCAGGTCAGAATAACGTCTCCCCAGTGGAGGTAGGAAAGAGTTCTTTCCAGGCAAAGGCCAGCATAAAAGAAATGCAGGTTCACTATGTATGATAATCATCAAAGTGCAGCTCTTCTTTCATTTTCCTTATAAATTCCAACATTTCAACTTTAAGTAAATTTTTGTAAGAAATGCTAGTTCCAAACAAAACTTGCCACATGTAATGAATGCACAATAATGCTATGATTCCTGCCAATCTCAATTTTCAAGAGCAAAGCAGAGAACAATGAAATCCCAGCTCTTTACAAGCAAAGAAAATGTATGTTGCAGCAACTGTACATTTACTCATGAAAGAACTCTCCAGTCTATACTTACCACCTCTTTTTGACAAATTTCCAACAAGCACTGACATCTACTTAAAATAGCAAATGTAGAATTTATGATGTTCATAACGTTGTTAGTGAGTTGAATTAACATCTGTCTGCCTCGCTCATCTGAAGGTCTATGAGAACAGTTAATTTCCCTTTCATTCCTCACATATAGCTTAGTGCCTGCAAGTTCATAGCATAAAATGTGTATGATTGAATGAATGCATGAACTGAATGGATACCTGAAAAGGGAGCTGTTTGGATATGCCGAGACAGGAATCCTAGAAAAAGAGAGAAGAAAGGAAGAAAATCTATACTAACAAACAAACGTTAAACACATAGCGGTTTGGGGCTACACCCAGTCTATAGAGGACAAAAAAATAGCTTGGCAGAATCCCCTCTCTTTACTGCTTACATCTCTTATAAGCGTTCTTATATTAATAAGTCTACTTCTCTCCCCCCAAAAGCAGCTTGTGTTGTGTGTAAGACAACTGGACTGACTGCCCTTTGCTAAACCACCATGCTGGGGACCTGACACAATTTCTAACAGAGGAAAATGGCTGTTGAAGAAACACAACTGCAGATATTTTAATCTCAAACTCCTAATTTATACCCTCCTTTCACCTTTGGTAACTACAATTTTCTTTCCCATGTCTGTGAGTCTATTTATATTTTGTACATAAGTTCATTTGTATCATTTTTTAGATTCAAAATATACATACTACAAAAAATATATATATATACATACTACAAACCTAGACAGTGTATTAAAAAGCAGAGACATTACTTTTCCAATAAAGGTCTGGACAGTCAAAGCTATGGTTTTACCAGTGGTCATGTACAGATGTGAGAGTTGGACCATAAAGAAGGCTGAGCACTGAAGAAGTGACGCTTTTGAACTGTGGTGCTGGAGAAGACTCTTGAGAGTTCTTTGGACAGCAAGATCAAACCAGTCAATCCTAAAGGAAATCAACTCTGAATATTCATTGGAAAGACTGATGCTGAAGCTCCAATACTCTGGCCACCTAAAGCAAAGAACTGACTCATTGGAAAAGACCCTGATGCTGGGAAAGATTGAGGGCAGGAGGAGAAGGGGGTGACACAGAATGAGATGGGTGGATGGCATCATCAACTCAATGGACATGAGTTTGAGCAAACTCCAGGAGATGGTGAAGGACAGGGAAGCCTGGCGTGCTGTAGTCCATGGGTTTGCAGAAAGTTGGAGACAACTAGGCAACTGAACCAACAACAAAATACACACTACTACATATAAAGTAGACAATCAACAAGGACCTACTCTACAACACAGGGAACTATACTCAATATTTTGTAATAACCTATAAGCGGAAAAAATCTGAAAAAAATAGATACATATGTCGGTACTACTAAATCATTTTGCTGTACAGCTGAAATTAACACAACTTGTAATCAGCTGTGTCTCAATAAGAAAAGAAACACAACTGCTTGGTTTGCATGAAGATGATAATAATGAGCAAAAAGTGCTGCATTATAACTGGTTAGTCAATAAATTAAGATCTGAAGGGGGAATAGTCAGGGAGGCAACAGACCCAGTCCTCAGCTTGTTCATTAAGCCTCCAGGGATTCTTATGGACCGGAAGTTGAGTCACTGCTGACTGTACCCCGTTTTCTTCCAGCAACAATCATTCTCACAGCGCAGGGCCCGAGACCCGGTTTCTGAGCCTCGTGACTGTGATGTTATAGCAGCAGACAGCTGCCCTGGGGCTTCTCTGCTGGCTTGCTTTGTAAAGAATCTGCCTGCCGTGTGGGAGACACAGGCTCGACCCCCGCACTGGGAAGAGCCCCTGGAGAAGCGATGGCTATCCACTCCAGTGTTCTGTCTGGAGAACCCCATGGACAGAGGAGCCGGGAGGGCTACAGTCTTGGGGTCAAAGCGAGTTAGACCGACGGAGCGACTAATGTTAGCATCCTGCGTGCAGTATGGACACAAACATCTCCGTCTCAGTGGGGAGAGATATTGACCTTCCTCATCTTGTCATCCAAGAAACTATGTTCTGTTCCTTCTGTTTAGAAAGGGGATAGACCCATCAACAAATTTCACAAGCAGTCCGTTCACAGTAGTTTCATTTTCTGTCTTGTTTTGGATGTCTCAGTACTAAAGGTACTAAAAAAGACTTGCTGAGTGGCTTTTTGTAGGACTTTTTGTAGGTCCTAGGACTACATTTCTGAAGGCTATTACCAAGGATTTAATCATTGGTTTAGAATTTTGTTTTGGTTATATTTTTCAAAGTGTTAGTACTTGCTTTTTTGAATAATTAAAGAATGTTTAATTGTCCACAGGCACTGCAGCCTTATGGAGAAGGAGAAATTATTATAGTGTAAATATTTCCAGGTTGGAAGAACAGAATCAGGACCTTAAGATCGTTCCTCTATCAATACAAAGACTTTGAGGGAAACTCATGTGACCCCTGGATCAGTAAGAACTACTTAGCTGTGTGTGTGTGTGTGTGGTCAGTAGTGTCCAACTTCCTGTGACCCCATGGACTGTAGCCCACCAGGCTCCTCTGCCCAAGGGATTCTCCAGGCAAGAATATTGGAGTGGGTTGCCATTTTCTACTCCAGGGGATTTTCCAGACCCAGGGATCTAACCCAAGTCTCCTGCATTGGCAGGCAGATTCTTTACCACTGAGCTATAACCCTGGCTCATTCCTTGGGTTTTCTCCAGGAACCATCTGGATTTTTAAATATTTCAGTTAAATATTTTGTTGCCTAGCTGTTGGAGGTAGTCATGGGTCATTTGGCCTGTATGTCTTTAGCACACTGCTTTCTTTATGGCTTTGAGTTTTATAAGAATCCTTGGCATTTAATATTATTTGGAAATCTTCACTGAAATATTTAACTCCTGCACTCCATCTCCATGATCCATTTGATGCTCCACCTTAATTGCAATTATAGAACTCTTAGAACATTAATCTTTTCACATAGAACAAGACTATACTAATTTCAGGAGTTTTAGATAAGAGGAAACCACAAACTTCTCTAAAAAACTTAGTTATGCAAAAGTCATAGTGAAACAATAATTTAGACTTAATGTTTGTTTATTTGCAATGTAAGATAAAGGCATAGTTACTAAGTATGCTTTAATAATAAACATTTACATATCAATGTAAACCATTAAATTATTATCAATGATTTTCATGAACACACACACATATACATATACCTTAGAGCTCTTGAAAGTTTCCAAGATTAAGTTAGAGTATTAAAAGATATTTACTTTAGAGAACTAATGTCTTAGACTTTATCTTAATACATGTGAACAATTCTTGTTGCATTATGGACAAATCATAGCCACAAGGATTCAGTGATGGATCAGGCAACCTCACCCACAGCAACCTACATTAATAGGAACAACAGAATAATTGCTTGGGCTGTGAAATGAATAGCAGCACCAAAATTTTACATCTCCATTCGTTTTATTCCTCCATTGTGTGGTGCCCTTTACTCCCTTACCATTTTAATTTTTTGAAGATAGAGGAGGCTGTGCTCACTGAAATCAAAGCTCCTCAGCTTCACGACAGTGGTTCCTAAACCCGTGTGCAAATAAGCATCTCTGGGCTGGGCTGTGTTCAGTCGTGTCTGACTCTTTGTGACCCCGTGGACTGTAGCCTCCCAGGCTCCTCTGTCCACGGGATTCTCCTGCCAAGAATACTGGAGTGAATTGCTATGCCCTCCTCTAGGGGGTCTTCCCAACCCAGGGATCAAACCCACATCTCTTATGTCTCCTGCCTTGGCAGGCCGCTTCTTTAGCCTAGGGCCACCTGGAAAGCCCTAAGCATCTGTAGAGAAGCCTAATAATAATAATACGGCCTTTCCTGGATGCTGCCAAAGGATCCTTCTGTAGAAAGCAGAGCTTCCCTAGGGGGACAAACGTGTAGGGACCTGGAAAAGCCTCAGCCTGCTGGACAGTGTCCGCTAGTGACAGTAAAGCAAAGGACAGCCGGCCGGTCAGGTTGGTTTGTAAAGTCACAGTCCAAACTATATTTTTAAAGGTCTGTATTGCCAAGGATATTATAACCACCCAGTAGGCTTTAAGAAGATATATTACACTTGTTTTATTTTTTTTCATTTATTTTTATTAGTTGGAGGCTAATTACTTTACAATATTGTAGTGGTTTTTGTCCCACTACAATATTGTAAAGTAATAAAACTCCTAGAGGAGAACATAGGCAAAACACTCTCCGACATAAATCACAGCAGTATTCTCTATGACCCGCTTCCCAGAATATTGGAAATAAAAGCAAAAATACACTTGTTTTAATAAACAAGAGATCCCTACTATCTAATTAAATGACCAACAGGCAAACCAAACTTCACATGCTCACATCTGGAATCCTGGTCTTCCATTAAAACATGGTCCTTCCCAAGAATTCTCCATCTCCATAAACAATAACTGCACCTTCTTTCCAGGGGTCAGAACCAAACACGGGAGCCCTGCTTGCTGCCTCTCTTTCTCTCTGGCCATATCCGGTCCAGTGGTTCTAAAGCAATCTTTCTCTCCTCCTCCTCTCTCCTACCCTGCTCCCCACCATCACCACCATCTTGGCTAAATTACTAGAGCAAAGTCCTAACTGGTCTCCTTGCCCGCCCTCGGTGCACCATGATGGTTAAAGGTCCTAACTGTGTGGAATCTGGACCAGCCCCTTTCCAGGCACATGCCGGGGCTGGTCCCCCAGGCCAGGCTCCCTGTGGCTGGAGGTCCCCCGCCCCCCCCCCGAAGGCTCCACCTCCCGTCTCAGTGCTGCTGCTTCGATGTGATAAGTGCAAACGTCAACCTTCCCACTGAGTCCTTTCCTGATCTCTCTATTTAAAACTGTAACCCGTCCTTCTGCAGTCTGTGCCCCATTCCCCACTTTGTTCTGCTTCACAGCACCCACTGCCTTATAACATGCCACGTATTTGATTCACTTCTTCAAGGGTTTGGTTCCCCACCCGAAAAAGCGCCCCCGCCCATGGGAGGGAGGCGTTCAGATTCACAGTCTGCTGCGACCCCAGCTGTGTCGGCTCAGGGCAGGCGCTGAGTACACGTGTTCAATGTTGTCAGAAGTTTTCTCGCAACTCTTCAGTTTTGTGCCCTAACTTGGGCATTTCTTCATGTCACCCTGGGAAAGGGAATGATTCATGTCCTTGGCAGACAGTTTTCAAGGCCATCATGTGTATAAATTAATCAAGATGGGTAATCAGTAGATTTTACCTTTTCCCTCCCTTATTCAGAGGTTCTTTCTTATCTCTAGGGTAAGAAAAACATGCTTATATATCATCAAGTATTATCCTAACTTAATTGAAATCAAAAGCTGAGCATCTGTTCTTACTGTCCCTTTGCGTTTTGATAACTATTCTTGTCTACGGTGTTAGGGACCTAGGTTCACTCTGAAGAGGTCACAGCAATTGCAGGGAATCAAAATGTATCAACTATTGCAGCAATCAGTATCAAAACTGAATGCCTTTGAGATAGTTACACATTCCAAATGGGCTTTAGAAATATGCACAACGAAAGCTTCATGGCAAAGCTTAGATCATGTGTTCACTATGATGATTAAAATGTTTTTCTTCTACTACAACCATAAACTGGAGAAGATCAGGCAATCAGCTCTCTGTTATTCCTCTTGGCAGACTTATAAACTTGACCTCAGCCTTACCAAGCCTGCCAACAGTTAATTATCAACAAATACCTTTGAAACTTTACTCATCTGGGAACATGCTATTTGGGACTATTTCTACCTTTGTATGATTCTTGGAATTTTTCAGTGTATATGGAACTCTGCTCATAGGATTAACCCAAGATAATATATATGAAAATCTTTAACATGCCCTAGACTTTTGTGATAATTAAGAACCTAATTGATATAAAGGAAATGTATTATTGGGATGCTATCTTCTTTATTTAGCTTTCTTTGTTCTTGGCATTCACTTGAGTCATGGCAATGAAAGTAAATCAAAGCAGAAATTGAATCACTTGAAGGTTATAAACCACTGGAGTCCAGTATATCTAGAAAGGTCCCCTGGGCCGTTTCCTTACATATTTCACTGATCACATATCTTTCAGTAAAAGTAAGTTGATGTATTTAACTGTATCATCACACCACAATATTCTGGTCAGTATTTATGATAAAATATTTGCCCCAAAGCCCCAAACAGCCATACTCACACCAGTGCAATGCCCTGGGAGTTCCTGCATCTTCTGTAACAACTTCTGGGGTGGTTTGGGGACTAGAATACATATTTGACTGAATTTAGATCAGATCACATATTAACCACTGCCAAAAATGCTTAGATTTTTTTCATGTATGAAATGACAATAGGTATTGATATAAAAACCACATTAGGATTGCAAGCTATTCACAAACCATCATTATAAGTTTACCCATAGATAATTTCCTCCTTGTGAGATCTGCAACCCTTCCCGAGTGATGTGGAGCCATAACAACAGAGAAACCAAACTATAACTAATTTATAGTTACCTAAGAACCATCTATAGTTGGTTTTTTTCTGATAATTATCTCAGAATTTGTACTCAAATTCTGTGGTTGTTGAAGTATCTGTTAGGGCTACACTACTAGAGTAACAGAAAGTTTTCTAAAGGAGGTTTGTCCTTTTTATTGGGCAAACCTTATATGAGCATGGAGAAAAATTTATGGGTACAGACACATATAGATACAGGTAGAGAAGAGGTATAAAATTTTGTATCAGTTCCATCAGGGCAGTTGTCAATCTTTGCAGTGGAAGTTTTGGTCCTTTGCGCTCCTATACATTTGGCAGAGAGCTTAAATTAAAAAGTTTTAAAGAATTAAAGGCGTCATAAACACTATGTAATACACAAGTCCTTTAAGACATATTAACAATCAAGTTTTTAAGAAGATGAAATGGTATTTATATAGTTGCACGTGAATAGTATTATTAGATGAAGTATATACACTTGGTGTGTGTGTTAGTCCTCAGCCACGTCTGACTTTTTGTGACCCCGTGGACTTGTAGCCCATCAGGATCCTCTGTCCAGGGAATTTTCCAGGCAAGAAGATTGGAGTAGGTTGCCATTTCCTAATCCAGGGGATCTTCCTGCCCCAGGGACTGAACCCAGATCTCTTGTGTCTCCTGCATTGGCAGGTGGATTCTTCACCACCGTGCCACCTGGGAAGTCCACATACACTTTAGAAACATTTATTATTCCCTAGATAAACTCAGGGCTTCCCAGATGGTGCTAGTGGTAAAGAATCTGCCTGCCAACCCAGGAGACATAAGAGATGCGGGTTCAACCCCTGGGTCCAGAAGATCCTCCGGAGGAGGAGACGACAACTCACTCCAGTATTCTTGCCTATGGAACCCCACGGACAGAGGAGCCTGGTGGGCTACAGTCCATGGGGTCACAAGGAGTCAGACAGGACTGAAGCGATTTAGCATGCATGCACGCAGATAAACTCACCTGATTACAGATTCAAAGGAATGTAAATGGATATCTTCATAAATTTAAGAAGTGAACATTCTCCTAAGACTTTCGCACTTACTGTCATGAACTAAGAAATAAAGTTTACCCTTTTATGTTGTAGATTAATAAACAGCAATTTATTGCTAATTTTTGCATAAAGAAAGAACATTTCCAGGAAAATAATGACATAAGTTTTAATTACCACCTCTTAACTATTTTAGAACATTACGTTTAATACTTCTTCGCAATCATATTACAATTACAATCAAAATGCACATCTAAGTAAAGCTGCCACTAGGTAACCTCTGCTTATTGCACCTGGATTTTTCCTACATAGCAAGTATTTACATGAGTTTGTCATTAAAAAAGCTTATTAGCATACCTGTCATGTTGCAATATACCAGGGATGGTTCCAGAGGGCCACTTCCATCTGAGTCGATATAATAGAGCCCTGAAGAGTCGCCTCTGTGCCAGTAGGCTTCGCATGACTGCTCGTAGAGAGCTGCAGAGGACAGAGATCTCAGACAGGAGCGACAATGGGACGAATCCCTCCACGTTGCTAATTAAGTGATACTTTCCCCAGTGACACTCACTCTGCCTTGCTCTCAGGGATGTTTTCTCTAGAGGAGTGTTTCCCTGTTTCACTCGGGCAGCATAAAGATTCTCAGGCACAGAGTGAAAGGCTTTAGGAAGTATCACTATGGGACACGTGGATCTGAATACTTGTGCTCTGGAAACAGAATTCCTGTCAAAATCAGGTAACTGGATTGACTCTAGTCTAATTCTTTGCTGTTTCAGAACATCTAAGAATCTGAAATGCATTGGCTTAATATCCCTCAATGATCTGTTATTATATAATAATCATGCTGTTTTTAAAAAATTACTCATTATATTCTTTGTTTACTTAAGACAATTTCCACATGAAATGCATTTTTTTCAATGAAATGGACTTCACCAATCAGCAGCTCTACACTCCATTTTTGAAGTTCATTTTGAAAAGAAGCTTCCTAAAATGCTTTGGAAATGATTATTCAAGAAAATCAAAATTCAAAGAAATATATATGAAAAGTCTCTTTGTAGTTTCAATTTATCCTAATTCATAAATGAATTTTCTATGTATACAATGAATGTTTTACAAGGCAAGTGATTAGCATCTGCATATGATGAACTCAATTAATATTCAGCATGCATTTCAATGAATGGTCAATCGAGTAACAGCTCCCTTGCGCATCACCCTTTGCCTTGACAGGAAAAACCCTTTGAAAACCTGAAAAGCTGCTAATGGCTGCTGGGAGGGAAGTGTGGCACTAATTCTGGCACAGAGTTGGACTGGGCCTTTAAGTCAGCTCTAAGGATCAAATCTGGCATCCACACAGAAAGACTCAGGCGGTAGTTAGACAAGATCCATAAACTAGAGTGATCCTAGGAGGATATGGCTTTATGCCATGCTATAGTGACTGGATTATCTACATTTCTAACTTTGCCTACTTCAAATAATCAAGAAAAATCCTGGGAGAAGTTTAGGGGTTCTTGTTCTCTCATCTCAAAGAACAAGAACAAGAAGGGAATGCTTTTTGTCCAGAGATTCTATAAAGGAAAAAAATCCTTTTATTAAATATAGCCAAGTATCAAATGTATCAAGTTAGATTGCCCCCAAATCAACGGCATGGTTACCATCATTTACACTGAGGGACACAGAGACACTGACGGAAAAGCAACATGGACTGCTCTTCCACCATGCTTGCATTTCGGCCACTCACGTTGACATTTCTATGATACATACACATGGTTATAACCACCTAGAAAAGTGTCCAGAGGGATACACATAGATTGATAACAATGTCTGTGTTGTGTCGGGGCTGGAATTGCCTAGGAAAACAGGAGTAGTGGAGGAATGACTTAGGAGAAAACTTGCTTTAAACAAGAACATATACACTTGTACTAATTGTGTACTTAGACTCCAAAATAATGGTCTTGTGTTCACTTACATTGATTTGGTAATATCTCATCTTCATGTGACTGATCAATTGCAGAATTCCAAGAAAGTCAATTCAACTATTAGACCAAATCATAGGCCACAAACAGAAAACCTTACATATGTGTAAGAGAATGTATAATATATATAAAATACATAATATATATCTGCTCATTTTAAATCTTTATGCTATAGAGTTGTTTGGAATGATGTTTAGATCACAGTTACTGATACCATTTAGCCATCACTCCTTAATCATTAATATTCAGTTGGTATCTGCTTCATATAAGTATGATGGAGAACACTCTAAGAAAGAGAGTACCTTATTCCAAACTGTGACTCGGCCAAATCACTCAGCTTCAGGTTTCCCAGATTTCTAGGTCCTTTCAAATAAAGAGTTACCCTGGCAAATTCTTACTTGGCACTAGTATAGCAAATTGAGTCGCAGGTAGGATTGCCCTGGCTGAACTTGTTTAGGGGATGTTGAGGGCATGAATCATCTCCTTTTGTCTTCCAAGAGCCTTCGAGTTCCTCTGCAGAACCTTCGGTGGTAGGGACTTAGGGTTCTCACCTGAGTGAGACAGACCCCAACGCCTGCCTCCCTGGGCTTCACTTCCCAAAAAGACAAATTTATATCAACCCAGTTTCTGCCTTTCTTCCATATGTGGAAATAAAATTAAATAATTCACAGGGAAGAGTTCTTAACAGTGCAATGTATTCCCCCAGTAGGAGGGCCTGAATGTGGTGAGATGAGTGAATTTTCACATCATGCTGTCTCTCTCTGAAGACCAAGAGGGAGGGGCGCTAAGAGAGAGGGGTTTCAGAAGGGTCAGTGATGAAAAGGGAATAAGGAAAACAATAAAACAAAGCTTAAACAACAGCCAATAATTAGAAAACCAAGGACATTTCAGGGCTTTCTGTCATAAGTTGCTTGTAGATAATGGATTGGTCGATCATAAAGATTTGTTAGCTTTAAAGATGAAAGAATATTGTGAAGTAATTAGCCTCCAACTAATAAAAATAAATGAAAAAAAAAAGATGAAAGAATAATTCTTTAGAAAAGAGCCTGATGTTCTAAACAAAAGAAACACCAATGAGAGGTGATTGAGAGTGTGACATTGGGTAAAAAACTTAGCTTCTCAAGTGCAAAATATAGATAATTGGACATTTATCTCCTTTAGAGTTGTCTCAAGGATTAAAGGAGTTGAAATAAGCAGAGAGCTAGAATTACGCAAGTACATGGTAAGTTCCAGTATATTAACCATCATCATCACCACCACCATCATCATCAAGGAACATCAAGATTGCAAAGGGACCTGAGTGTTCACCTGGCTTCTTACTGATATTGAGAAACCCAACCAGGTTAGCTTCCACCCTGCACTTCTGAGATTCTTCCTGCTTAATTTTATGAACATTGTTTATAAAACATGAATTCTAGATTTTATTTTTACCTTTGACTATATTTTATTTTCTTATCCTTATTTTCTTTCACCTACTATATTTTCTGCCCTGGGATCCACGTATTTCTGTAAGCTGCCTTATCACTCATATGAAATAATGCAAAATAAAAAGTATAAAAGCTAAAAAGTAAATTAAATAAATCAGACAAAAATCAATGTCTAAAGTAATTATTTTTGTTGTTACTTTCTAGCACAGAGTTGCACAGACATGCACATATACACAAAATAATGGACAGACAAACAGAGCTACATGGAAATCTGGACAAAGGACTGCGAGGCTTACAGGAGTGGCAAGTGGCGCCTGTGTAACCAGTGTGTGTGCAGTCGCAGGAGAAGGTGCTCCAGGACTGGGAACATTCCCCCCCGTGTTCACAGTAGCTGGGCAAACACCTAGGGGAAAGCAGACACAGCACTATTTCTCACATCTGGTCATGATAAACTGTATCTTAAAATGTAATCAAAGATTGATAGCAACAGTGAATTGACCAGAAAAACTTAACATGGACAACACTTGGTGGGTCTATCATCGAAATTGCCGAACGTAATATCAGTTACAGACTAAAAAATCCACTAGATGCTACCAATTGTCACAGGCAGTTTTGTGACAGGCAAATTTTCTACACATCTCAT
The DNA here is from genome assembly GCA_015832495.2 of Alces alces. NCBI lineage: Eukaryota > Metazoa > Chordata > Mammalia > Artiodactyla > Cervidae > Alces > Alces alces. The sequence goes on from JADEYB020000229.1 coordinate 512,905, forward strand.
TACATCAGAAAACGTGTTTGCTTTTTCACAAATAAGGCAAGGTTAATTTCGTACACGAGTAAGGATATAAACTGCCTGCAGTGGCCACAAATAGCACATTTCCTGTCCTTGCTTCCATGCCCTTGCCGTGTGACCTATAGGCGCCTCCATCAAAAGGTATAGCTTACTTCTCCATCTTGAATCTGGGTGGGGCATGTGACCTGCTTGGATCAATGAGGCATTAGCAAACTGACACAGCAGAGGCTAGAAAAGTGCTTGGACAATGGGTTTTCTCTCTTGCTGAGTTTTGAACCCTGAAAGCACAGCCACATGAAGGAACCTGGGCTGGTTCATGTGGTCCAGTCACTCCGGTGGGTTCAAGACCACAGGACAAGTGAGTGGGAGGATTATAAGTCTTGCAGCTGTCAGCTGAACCCTCAGGCAACCACAGATGCAGGAGAGAGCCCAGCAGCAAATACAGAATTGTGAGATAAACAAACAGCTGCTGTTTTGGGCTAGTAAGTTTTAAAGATAATCTATTGTGCAGCCAAAGCTAACTGATGTATTATGTATACCACACTGTAATATATTGCCATGTTGACTTAGTACATAAGAAAACATTTTAAAGAGACAGAAAGAAGGCAGGAAAATGGAGACACTTTTTTTATCCATGTAGTATCACAGTGCCAGGGATTCTGCATGTCATCTACTTTAGTCAGACTGAGGATGCCCTCAGGAACTAGAGAGAGCACTTATGACTGAGCGCTTTATTTTTATTTTTCCCCACATAATTGAATAAACCACAAAATCACTCAGGTAAACCAAATAACCACTTACGTCTCATGGACACTATTACATCTCGCTTATCAAAATCAAAGGTGAGATTTTAATGCTTGTTTATAAGATTAAAGTTTTAATTGTAAGAAGGTTATTTAATTTTTCATTATCAAAAATAAATTCTATCCTCAAAGTAATAGCAAATTGAATTCAAAATGTAAAAAAATATATACAACATAATCAAGTGGAATTTATTGCAAGTACGAAGGCTGCTCCAAAATCTGAAAAAAATAATTTGAAAATTAAGGCAATCTATTACACAAATAAGCTAAAGAAGAAAAACTATAAGTTCACATCAATAGATGCAGAAAAAGTCTTTGACAAACTCTAACACCAATTCATGATAAAAAACAAAACAAAAACAGTGACAACAAAACACCTGGGGAAACTAGTAATGGAGAGCAATTTCATCAACTTGATTAAAAAAAACCTTTCCAAACCCTAGAACAACATCATATTGTTGGAGACAAACAAGATGCTTTCTTCTAAGTGTAGGAGCAAAGCACAAATTTGCTCTCACCACTCTGATTCAAACATCATACTGGAAGTCTTAGCTAATGCAATCAGACAAAGGAATAAAAGATATGTAGACTGGGAAGGAAGAAATAAAACTATCTTTGTTCATAGATGACATTATTCTCTATGGAAAAATTCTGAAATAATAAAAAAAACTTCTGAAACTAGTAAGTGATGAGAGCAAAGCTGCAGGATTATTTCTTATAAAGGAACAATGAACGGAAATCTAGAATAAAAAGCACAGCACTTACATTAGCACTATCAAAAAGTAGACTACTTAGACACAAATATAACAAGACATACACAAGATCTATATGAGAAAAGTTATAAGATTCTGATGAACAAAAATAATCTAAGTAAGTGGGGATATTCCATGTTCATGGAGAGTAAGGTTCAAAATTGTCAAGATTTCAGTTATTCCCAATTTGATCTATAGAGGAAAAGAATCTTAATCAAAATCACTGTATGTAATTTTGTGGATGTCAAAAACTGATTCTAAAGTTTATATGTAAAAGTAAAAGATCCAAGAGAATACTAAAAATGAAAAAGATCAAAGAACTAACATTACCCAACTTCAAGATTTGTTATAAAGCTACGGAAATCAAGGCCATGTGGCACTGGCAAAGAGCAAACAGGCTGATGGCACACCTAGAAGGTCCAGAAACAGTTTACACAAAGATAACCCACTCGTCTTCAACAAAGATGCAAAGGCGATTCACTGAAGGAAGGACAACTTTTCCAACAAATACGGCTGAAACAACTGGGCCTCCACATGGAAAAAAAAAATAATATAAACACAGGTTTTACATCCTTCACAACAATGAACTCAGACTAGATCTCAGAATTTTTAAATGCAAAACCATTAAGCTCTCAGAATAGAACATAGGAGAAAATCTAGGTGACCTTGGTTTGGCAATGACTTTTCAGATACAGTCCACAAAAGAAAAAAATGGTAATTTGCACTTCAGTAAAATTTAAAAAATCTTTTCTATGAATTACACTAAGAGAATGAAAAGATTAGCTATAAACTAATAGGTAACTTTTGTAAAACATGTATCTAACAAAGATAGCGGTATAAAATACAGGAGGAACTGGCGAAAGAAACAGCAACCCACTACAATATTCTTGTCTTGGAAATCCCATGGACAGAAGAGCCTGGCAGGCTATACAGTCCATGGGTTTGCAAGAATCTGACATGACAGCAACTGAGCACGCATGCACGCACTTAAAATTCAACAATAAGAACACAGCCAATTAAAAACTCGGGCAAAAGATCTGAATAGACACCTGGCTAAAGAAGGTACCAAGACTGCAAATAAAAATACAGAAAGATCTCCAGCACCGTACGTCAGTAGAGAAATGCACATTGAAGCAATGAGATAACACTACAGACTTGTTAGGGAAGCACGAATCCAAAACACTGGCAGCACCGAGTACCGGCAGGAATGAGAACAACGGGAGCTCTCGCCCATCGCTGGTGGGAGTGCAAAATGACGCAGACACTCTGTAAGGTGGTTTGACAATCTTTCACAAAACTCAACAGCTTCTTACGACATGATCCAGTAATTGTGCTCCCTCGTATTTACTCAGATGAGCTGAAAACTTACTTCCATACAGAAACCTGAACGTAAATTTTTATAGTAGCTTTGCTAACTGTGAAAACCTGGAAGGAACCAAGATGTCCTTCAGGCGAATGGATAAACTTTGTGGTATACAATATTGTTTAGCACTAAAAACAAATGAGCTGTCCAGTCACAAAGCACCTGGAGGAACCTTAAATTCATGTTATTAAATGAAAGGCTATGTATGGAGCACATGACTTCTATGCATGACGTCCTGGAATTGGCACGACTATGAAGAGAGTAAAATGATTAGTGATTTCCAGGCCGGAGGTTGGGAAAAGGGAGGGATGATTGAATAGGTGGTGCATGTAAGATTTTTAGGGCAGTGAAACTACTATACATGATAGCATAATGGTGAAGACATAACAGTATGCATTTGGAAAACCTCATAGAACTGTCTAACACAAAGAATGAACTAGAATGTAAATCAGCGTGTATGTGAAAGTCGCTCAGTCGTGTCCGACTCTTTGCGACTCCATGGACCATAGGCCATGGAATTCTCCAGGCCAGAATACTGGAACGGTAGCCTTTCCCTTCTCCAGGGGATCTTCCCAAACCAGGAACTGAACCCAGGTCTCCCGCGTTGCAGGTGGATTCTTTACCAGCTGGGAAGCCCATGTAAAGCAGGGACTTTGGTTAATAAGATTGTATCAGTATCAGTTCATCAGTTCTAATAAGTGTACAACACTGATGCAAGATGTTAAAAATACAGAAGCTGTGTGCAGGGAGACTGGAAAAAAGAGATAGAGGAGAACTCTCTATACTTTCTGCAAGCCTAAAACTGCTCTAAAAAAAAATGTGTGTATTAATTTAAAACGTTCATTGTAAGGGACTCAATCAATACAGGCAAGGGTACGAAACTTCAAAAAACATGTGTGTGCTTAGTCGCTCAGTCGTGTCCGGCTCTTTCGCGACCCCGTGGACTGTAGCCCACCAGGCTCCTCTGTCCATGGGATCTTTCAGGAAAGAACACTGGAAATGGGTTGCCGCTTCCTTCTCCAGGGCTCTTCCTGAACCCTGGGATCCCACCTGGGCCTCCCGCATTGCAGGTGGACTCTCCACCGCTGAGCCACCAGGGAAGCCCTTACCCACAGCTTGAGTCAGCAAATTACAGTAAGAGCTACAGAGACGGGCAGTCACCAAGCATCCGGAGGGAGGTATTTCAGGTGGTGTTCTGCAGCTCCTCTGGGGCTGAAGAGGTGGCCTGACCCAAGCTCGGCCCATCCCCTTTGCCCCCGTTTGAACAAAGCAAATGCCTTTTTTTTTTTTTGACAAGTTGAAACACTCTAAAATCTTGCTTCAATAGATTCCATACTTTTAATAGGATGAAGATGACTCTTCTATGATAAAGAATATTATAGGGTTACCTAAAATTGTTTGGGTATAAGATTTTTCAAAAACAAAATGTTTGAGTTTGTGGTAATTAATTTTCTTTTAAATGTATTATTTATTTAAAAAAAAAACAAGATGTATGTTTCCCAATTTTGCATTTAGCATCTAGAAGGTTAATGTTAGATCAAAAGCAGTGGAACTGGAAAAAGTGACCCCATCAACACAGTCCATGGCTGGGGAAGGCAAATACTTGAGCCTAAGAGGAACCTGGAAAGGGCTGTGTAGCCTGAGCTACACAACGTGCAATCCTGATGTCCAAAACCCGAAGAGCGTAAGGCGCGATCCCTCCTCACTGCTATCCTTGCCCCACAGCCTCGTCCCAAAGGACAGGGAGCCCTCCCCTGTAAAGTGACATCAGAGCCACCGGAAGGCGGACTGTCATGAGCACAGGTCCTGGTGTGGCTCAGGAAGGTTTTCTAAGCACCCCTTGGATTTCAAACATCTTTGCAGCATTTGCAGTGTGCGGAGGAATGCCACTATGAATTATTAATTCCTGTGCCTGATGGATAGAAGGCATAAAGCTAGCTGCATTTTAATAATAAAGCTCAGCTTCACTTGAGCACACTAGGACTCGCTCGGGGCAGGCAGAGCGGCGGGCGAGGCGGACGGCCGGGCACAGCGCACAGCGCCCAGAGACAGCCCGGGCGGGGTGCCTGCTTTGCCGCGCTTTTAAGTGAATCTATTTCACGGTACATTGGACATGCAGTGAGTAGGTATGGGCTGAGGAAAATGAACATTTTTAGTAATAAGAAGAATGGAGAATAAGGACATGTCTCTAGATGTTAAGCCATAAAAAATTACAATTAGTGACTATATAGGCCATCCAAAGTGCCAACAGCTATTTTTATACCCACTTACAGAGTTGCCATGAACCTGATTTGTATAGAAGATAGCTTAACAGTACAGAAGTCTCCATAGATTAGTACATATATCTGAAAATCTTCTTAAAATGTGATGTGGAAAATGTTTCTATTTTCTATTTTGGTCCCACACAACATAGATATGTTTGTTTGCTTTTTTATTTTTGGACAAGAAATTTTTATGCACAAAGGGACCACCATTATGTGAGAAAAATGTTGTGATGGCAACATACGCTGCGATGGAGTCCTCCAGGCCCTAAAATAACCTCCTCTGAGCTTCCTGACTGAAGAGACAACCCTGCCGCTGCCTGTGAACTTGACCTCTCACCCTCTGGGCCTACTAAGTCATCCCCATGGGTGAGGGCAGCGCTCTCCGTCCAAAAGAGCATTTCCAACCCTCTCCCAAGACTCAAGATGCCAGAGATGACTGCAACTAAAACTGACAGATGATGCTGTAGTTTCTATGCCAATTGTTTTTTATAATCTGAAAATTAGTATTGAGAGTTTTGTCTAAATTATTTAAATAATTTTTCCACTACAAACGAACAGAATGTGAACATACGACCATGGGCATTTGCATTAAAGTGCCAAGTTCTTGTGAGTCAGTATGTTACATACTGGGAATTTGTGATCTCCTCATACATTGCTAAATTGCACGGTAACTTGCAGTTAATTGGTGATGACAGGGAATTTCAATTAGTGTTAAATTTGGATTAGATTTACTCCACAAAGGACTCTGCAGTGTGAACGTTTGAAAAGTGCCCTGTGTGGGGATGTCTGGGGTGTGTACATTTGTTAAACCAAACTTAATGCACCACTATTGCAGAGAAGTCAGACATACTGGCACAGAAAAAAGGTGCATGTGTGATGATTAAGCCATCCCTTTTAGCCAAAATTACTTAAAAGTCTGATAGTATGGCTAACAAATAACTTTGGTAAAGTTGCAATGCTTAGAAATGTTAATATGCTATTGTTTTAAAGCTTTGCCTTTCTTTTCTTCTCCAGTAAAGTGGTACTACGCTCAGTATGTGGAGACTGAATCCTCCACTCTTGGCTGTGTTTACAACATCACTCACTAGAAATCCCTAAAGCTTCAACTTTTATCAAAGAAAGAGTTACTTTTCATTTTTCCTGTAGAATAGAGAATGTAAGGTGAATGCAGCTAACCACATAGAATTTTGACTTCTGGGTCCTCCATGATCTCTTTAGAATATTCTAATCTGCTCTCTGAAGTGTTAGACATTTTTAAAGTATACAATCATCAATAATTATAACAGCATCAATAGTATTCTGTATGAATTAAGTAGCCTGGAGGCATACACAAGGAAAATTCATGACTGTCTTCTAAAAAAGTATCATTGGAAAGAAATGATTACTTAAAGTTTGTCATTTTTGTTTTCTGTATAAATATAATTTTCCCCCATGGAATGGAATACTGGGAATGGAGAAAGGGCAAGAAGACGCTCTTTTTTATTTGTTTCTAATCTACTATCAAAAATTGAAAACAGCGGGGGGTGGGACAACCTGAGAGAGCAGCATTGAAACATAGACATTACCGTATATAAACCAGTGAGAGGCAGCACTGAAACATAGACATTACCGTATATACAACACTGAGAGAGCAGCACTGAAACATAGACATTACCGTATATACAACACTGAGAGAGCAGCATTGAAACATAGACATTACCGTATATAAACCAGTAAGAGGCAGCACTGGAACATAGACATTACCATATATAAAACACTGAGAGAGCAGCACTGAAACATAGACATTACCGTATATACAACAGTAAGAGGCCCCAGTAGGAATCTGCCACATGATGCAGGCAGCCCGAGCTGGTGCCCAGCGACCACCGCGAGGGTGGGCTGCGGTGGGGGAAGGAGGGAGGTCGAAGAGGGAGGGACACGATACTTACGGCTGGTCCCACTGCTGCATGGCAGAGGCCAACACAACGCTGCCAAACAAACATCCTCCAATTAAAAGCAAACAAAAAGCACCCTGAAAGCAGGCACGCTGACGGGAGACTGCCTACCTATCTGTGAGGCCACAGGTGTCTATATGGAGGTCACGGAAACTCCCTAGCGCCCCCTGCTGAACGGAGATGGGATCCACTGCCCCGTTGCCGATGGAAATGAGCCTCAGGCAGCCCTGAAATCCACCCGCGGACACAGCACATCCAGGGTGAGAGCTGCTGTTGTCAGGACAGCCTGAGTGAACACGGAGACACAGGAGAAAACAAACAGTTATGAAAAAATATTGTCCAGTATTTCTCATTAGCAAAAATTGCTACCTCCATTTGCTAGTAGACACCTGAAGCAAGAAAAGCTATGGCAAACCCAGACAGCATATTAAAAAGCAGACACATTACTTTGCCAGCAAAGGTCCGTTTAGTCAAAGCTATAGTTTGTCCAGTAGTCACGTACGGATGTGAGAGTTGGACCATAAAAATGGCCAAGAACCGAAGAACTGGTGCTTTCAAATTGTTGTGCTGGAGAAGACTCTTGAGAGTTCCTTGGACAGCAAGGAGACCAAACCAGTCAATCTTAGCGGAAATCAACCCTGAATATTCATTGGAAGGACTGATGCTGAAGTGCCGATACTTAGGCCACTTGATTTGAAGAACTGACTCATTGGAAAAGATCCTGATTCTGGGAAAGATTGAGGGCAAGAGGAGAGGGGGACAACAGAGGATGAGATGGTTGGATGGTATCGCCGACTCAGTACATGAGTTTGAGCAAACTCTGGGAGATAGTGAAGGATAGGGAAGCCTGGCATGCTGGAATCCATGGGGTCGCAAAGAGTCGGACACGATTTAGTTACTGAACAGCACCATTTGAGAAGGTCACATCACCCATGGAGAGGGTGGTAGAGAGCTGACAAGAATAAAATGTGTTGGTATTGGTAAAGTGTAAAAATAATGACTAAAGCCAGGCTTACACAGAGATGAGAGGAAGGGAAGATGTGAAATCTGACAAATAGAGTTACTGCACTTTTAATTTAAGCAGTCTGATTTTTTTTTTAAAGCACATTTAAGACATCACTCCTTTTAGTATGATGTTAAACTAGATGAACTAAAGGCATGTGAGAGCAGAAGCAGGAAAAAAAAATTATAGGCATAAGAGGACTTAATAAAGTTAAAATGCTTAAAAATAATCTTAAATTGAGAATTGACCTGGATACCCTCGATTCATCTAAATATTGTTCAATATCCACATGTGTGCATTCACACTTTTGAAAAGTGTAAAAACACTTTTGATAATAACTTGTCTAATAGCAATTTATACTTACTTTTCTTTTTTTAATTAGGCATTTTAGTCAAATATATTTCAACATGAATACACAAACAAATTAACAGTATCTCATAACTACATAGCATTGTGAATAATGGAGAAAACAAGCAACACAATGTTCTATGGAAACAAGAAATGACCTTTGATTAATTTCAATAATAAGAGTCAAATTTACAAGTTCTGTTATAGCCATTAATTGGTTTGCTGTACAGTTACCAACCACAATTCCTACAGAGTAGTTTTGTTTTATCCTCCTGGGTCTCCCAAGAGATAATGCTCTTAGAATGATTATGAACAAGGACAAGACTTTATAATCAAAATCAAAGCAAGTGGGGTCCAGAGCCACCTTCTTCTCCACTTGTAAGGCCAGCAGGATTTTGAGTGCCCTCTCACCCTCCCCTGAATTGTCTCCTAAAGAAATCACAGGTTCTTAGGTTTGCCCACTGCAAGACTGACAATGCAGGAGAAGACGGGGAAAGTTAGGCTAAGAGGATGCTGTCACCGTGAAATGCTTCTGTAAAAGGCAGCACTTTGGAGAAACCTGCTGTAGAGAGCCCAGGTCCCATTACTCCCCTCTAACCAAGCCTGAGGCCCTCCCCGGGAGCAGCTGGGCTGCAGGGGCTGGCTCTCAAAGGCTGTGTCTGTCCTCAGGAACAGCAGTGCCCGAGGATGCAACGGAGTGACGCAGCACAGTGGCTGCACACCACTTTCTCAGTGGGGACGTCCTTAAGGTGCACGCCTGCTTCAGAGAAGCCCTTGGGGTCTTCAGAGGACTCACCGCAACTGCCCTGCGGCTCAGCTTGGCTCTCTGCCCATCACAGTCACTCTTTCACCCTTCCAGGTGTTGTTTCAAAGAATTACCCCTACTAACCCACCCACAGGCAAATCTCCCACGCAGAGGCAGCTTCCTACGGAATGAAAGCTACAACTCTACATAGGAAAAATGCTCAAAGTGTTTACTGTATTAAACACTTTATTTTCATCTGCAAATATGAAATAAGGACAATATACTAAATGATTAACATTGTAATAATTCCCAAAAATTGTCAAGCAAACTTTATGCTTTGAAATTTACCTATTTTATTTATGCTTTGCCTTACCATGTTTCATTTATATCACTTATAGAACTATTTTAACTATTTTGCTTTGTATTTTCCAATAATTTTAATATTCAGAAATTCTTATGTTAATACTTACAGTTTGGGGTTATTTTATAAGATTCTTATTTTTTAAATCAGATAGAATAAGTAATTTCATAAAGTAAAGATTTTGCCCATTGTACTTCTGTGTTTTTCATTCATCTCTCTTTGGACTTGTGTCTTGAAATTGCTGGTGAATTTTCAAAGAGCAAGAACTGAAGACAGAGCCTCTCTTCATTCCTGCATAATGGATGCTAGCTTTCTACCTGAGAATTTTCATAAAATACACACAGCTTTTCTATACTTTTTTTTCAGTGACTGAGGCTTTCAAGGTTTGTATTTCTGACAAATAGAAGTCAAAACAAACCAAGGACTGCATCAGGGTGAAACCATTAAAGGCACAATGAAACCTCAGAAATTAACCTCAAAGGGACTTTGACATTTCAGTTTTAATGTTGTATCATAAAGGACTGTTTAGCTCTGCAGCTTTCCTTTACCATTATCTTGTCTTGTGTGAAAACACACACCTTTCGCGTATCAGAGAATCTCGGAAGGACTGGGTCTACTTGGGGGGAACCTGGGTACCTCTACATGCTCTGTGCTCCGCGGCGTGCTGGGCTGAGTCGCTTCAGTCACGGCCAGCTCCGCGACCCCATGGACCACGGCCGGCCAGGAGAACCCCACAGACAGAGGAGACTGGCGGTATGTCTGTGGGGTTCTCCAGGCAGGAGTACTGCGGTGGGCTGCCACGCCCTCCTCCAGGGGACCTTCCTGATCCAGGAGCCGAACTCACGTCTCTTACAGCTCCTGCGCTGGCAGACAGGCTCTTCACTGCTAAGCCACCTAGGAAGCCCCCGTATCTTCTAGGTGGCTTCTACTTACTGCACTTAGCAACTAAGAATGTTAGGATAAAACATAGGAAACATGAAGTCAATAAATGATTTTGTGGAATCCAGTTAATCCTTTTCTCTTTTCTTCCTTTTCTCCAGAGTGCCATCCTCAAACTCATCCAGAACACATCAGAGTATCTAACTATACCTGTTAGGACAAAGAAAAACCATATCCAGTAGTCACAAGGAAAACTTTCTGAAAGTGAAACTTCGAAGAAGGAAAGGTCAAACCAATGAGTGCTCTGCTCTCCAGGTGTGATATAAAAGTCAGGAAGTAAGGGCGCCGCAGCCCGGGAGAAGCTCGGGGCAGGAGACGCCTTCCCGTACCGATGGTTGCCCCGAAGCCCTAGCGGGCCCTTCATCGCTGACCTGATTTGGGACGGACAGTGAAGTGCACAATGAGTAGTTACTGCTAAATTAAGGAAAGATACCCATCATGACTGAGGGACTCAGGGGTTTAAGTACCTCTGAGGATGACAGATAAATTGTCCTTTGTGTCAATACACCAGAATGGGTCCTCAGATGAGACTTCATTAGGCTTGTCAGAGGCTCACTGGCCTGCTAACGTTTCACGGAAGGACAGTGGGGGATTTTGAACATGACTTAATATTCCCCAACTCTGTAATGCAAGTGTGCTATTAAGCAGTACAAAGATTCGACAGAAGGGCATTTATTAAAGCTTTACTTTCCACTGCCCCTAAAAGCAGGCACCAATACACAATGGACCATAGTGAAACTGCTGTTGGAGGAAAATTACAAAAAAAGCTCAGACTAACAAAAGGCAAAAAGGAAAAAGGGACACCTTCTGACTTCCCTGGCGGTCCAGTGATTAAATATTCACCTTCCAGTGCAGGGGGTGTGGGTTCGATCTCTGGCCGGAGAACTAAGATCCCACATGCGGCAGGGCAACTAAGCCTGGGCGCCACAGCTAGAGAAAGTCTGAATGCCTCAGCAAAGGCCCAGCACAGCCCCGAAAAGACACCCAGGAGGGTGTGTACAATTTAAAACAGCGATACCTAGATCACAGAGTTCTGAAGGGACTTTTAGAAATATTGCCATTATATAGATGACCCTTTTTACTGTAAGATAGTGTGCTCTGAGATCGCCAGGCCAAGATGGAACGGTGGCCAGAGAGCCTTGGTTTAGGCTGCTGTCCTGCAATAATCACTGAAATCACCTCTTTCATTGCTAAAGTGTCCTGAAATTATGTGGTCACCCTAACTATATGGAGGAGAGTGAAAAAGCTGGCTAAAACTCAACATTCCAAAAACTAAGATCATGGCATCTGGTCCCATCACTTAATGGGAAATAGATGGGGAAAAATGGAAACAGTGACAGATTTTATTAATTTTATTTTCCTGGGTTCCGAAATCACTGTGGACAGTGACTACAGCCATGAAATTAAAAAATGCTTGCTCCTTGGAAGAAAAGCTATGACAAACAGATATAGTGTATTATAAAGCAGAGACATCACTTTGTTGACAAAGGTCCATATAGTCAAAGCTATGATTTTTCCAGTAGTCATACATGGATGTGAGAGTTGGACCATAAAGAAGTCTGAGCCCCAAAGAATTGATGCCTTTAAATTATAGTGCTGAAGAAGACTCTTGAGAGTCCCTTGTGTAGCAGGAGACCAAACTGGTCAATCTTAAAGGAAATCAACCCTGAATATCCATTGGAAAGACTCATGTTGAAGTTCCAATATTCTGGCCACCTGATACGAAGAGTCAACTGATTAGAAAAGACCCTGATGCAGGAAAAGATTGAAGGCAGGGAAAGAAGGGGACAATAGAGGACAGGATGGTTGGATGGCATCACCAAATCAATGGACATGAGTTTGAGCAAGCTCTGGGAGATAATGGAGGACAGAGAGGCCTAGTATGTTGCAGTCCAGGAGGTCGCAAAGAGTCGGACATGACTTAGCGAATGAACAACTCAAAAAATGTTGATGTTTGGCTGAAACTGACACAATACTGTAAAGCAATTATCCTTCAATTAGAAAAAATAAAAACTGTAATAGCAAGCCATACTAGTCTGCTTTCATGGGGAAGCATCACAACAAAATTCAACTGACCATATAATGATAATTGGAAACTTGCAGTTGACTGTCCATCAGGAAAAACAGTAATGGGAAGGAAACCTGGTCAGGTAGTATTTCAGAACAGGGAGTATTGTTTTCCTTGAAAAGCCAAATATCATTAACTGGTTTTCACCTAGATGACCCAGGAATGCTGACTTTATTAGTCCCAATATTGCTACAGAGCATAGAGTGGATGAACTTCACTCCTTTGTCAACATCATACATATTCTGGTACTGACACACTGAGCAAGAAGATAAGTGAACAGATACTGACAGAGGCTACTCTTTGGACATTAGAGTCTTGAGGAGTAGAGCTCAAGCTGTAGCTGACCTACCCTACTTTACCCAGAACAGCATCGGAAAGTCCAAGATATCACGGAGACAAATATGGAAACCATGAGCAAAGGTTCTACATGTGCATAAAAACTGTGAATATAATAAATCTACTGAGAATCAGAACTCCATGCTTGTTAGTCCTAGACCTGCCTCTCCTGGTTTTCCTTGAGTAAAAATAGTATCTATCTTTTTATTTAACATCAGTAAATTAGTCCATTTTGGTTTTACTTTTTTGTTTTAATCTGGCAAAGGCTTTACTTGAATTTTAAAAGTAGTATATATTCTTTCTCTAGGAAAAAAGATGCTGTTATGTTGGTGTAAGATATATAGTTGACTGACTTCATTTGAACCAGTATCTGAAACTGTTCTGTAGGAATCAACTAGATATTTATGGCGATGCTTATAGAGGCTACTCTAAATTTATACACTAGTTAGGAAGAAAGTGCTGTGATTGCAAGTCCTATTCTTGCCACTCAATGCCACCACAGAATTACATTAGAAAATAGGAAAGTTGTAATGAAGAAACGTCATTATGCCATCTGGTGGGATGTTTAAACTTCGCAATTCCACTCGTCTTAGGGAGACTGTTTCTTCTTGGAAACCATATTAACAAGACAGTTCTCTGTATATCAACACAATTTTATGAAAATACATAAGAAAGGCGTATTATACCTGTTTCAACACATTTCCTCCAGCTCTCTCGGATCCTTAAATAGATAATAATGAAGCCAACGGCCAGGTGTGCGTGCACAGCCAGCGTGGCAACTGTGGGTTCTCGAGCATTCACTCGTTGTGACCGTTGGAGCGTGCCGCTAAAACCACAGCGCCCAATGCCGTCTCACTGAGTTAACGGTGCTTATTAGGAGTCAGATAGGTTATGCATAAGGAAAAACTTAAAAATCACTGGCAAGATGTCTCTTAGCAGCTGCACTGATATTTAGAGCATTTTTAAAATAAAAATGGGCACAATCAAAATGTCCACCAACATAAAAGGGTAAAATGGATAAGTAAAATATGGTACAATATGCATCAAAAAGCCACACATCCATGAAAATTAATTAAAGTCAGCTATTCACAGCCACATGGCTGGATTTCAAAAACTAATGTAGAATAGAAAAAGCAAGTCACAGAAGAACGAATGCAGGTTTATCTTATTCAAAAAGTTAAAAGCAAGGCAACACAAGACGATTTATTGTTTACAGTTACCTGCATAGATGATAGATTATAAAAAAAGCAGTATACAAAGACTGGCTTTAAAAAGCAGCGCAATGCGTAACTAGGGGAATGAAAGTCTGGAGGAGCAACAGAAGCTGCAAGCGTTGTAGAGGTTAATTTTGTAGACAAGAGGATGCACCCGTATATATTCTTTTTGTGAACTATTATAGTCTTTTTAAAGTGTGTGCATAAGATCCATTTCACAGTAATGACTCATGTTGCATCAGTATGTAAATATTTATGGAAAGCACCTACCCTCAAGTAGCTGTGCATTCTGAGTATGCAGTATGTTCAATATGAAAGATGATCTGAAAAGTATTTTTCTTTTACTTTTTAATACAAAATGTTATTTTATTTTGTGTCACTAAGCAGTAGACACAGATTGTTCTTTCTGTATCTTTCAGTGCTTCAAAATATTTTATCTTTTAAATTACATTTCTTGGATAAATTCTTTAATTTTGAAGGAATTTGTTCCTCTTCTGAGATATAAAACCCATCATTTAAGTGTAAAGGTTTAAAAGAGTATCTGGGTCAGAAATGCATCACATTTAGCAAACAAGAAAAGCAAGCAATCCTAACTTTTAAAGCTGCTGGCACAATTCCACCTTTCCCCATGAAGTTTGCTTTAGGGGACTTCAAAGATTAAACGACCAAATTCATGGTTGATGTACTTACTGCCAATTCTCAAGGGAGAATGTTATACTTTCTTGTTGGGCTATCAAGCTATCTCCACCATGATTCCAAACTTATTTTAGAAAAAAAAAAGTATAAAATGCAAAACAGCAATAATGTCAGAGAGGGCTTCAAGCCAAGATTAAAAATAAGTCTTACTATTGACAGTTCTAAGCTTCCAGTGGCTGAGGATTTTTCACTTGAATGCTCCAGGGATGGAGATTTATTACGCTCAGAGGTTCCCCCTCCCTGCTGGAAAAGATCCTGGATGGACTCAATCAAGGTTCACTAAGCAGGCAAAACACCCACCGACTACATCCCAAGGAGACGGACTGGTGATGTCCTGGTAAAATCCACCGCTAAGCAATGAGTGACACATTAATGGGCTTCTCCTGTGGCTCGGCAGTAAAGAATCCACCTGCAGCACAGGAGATGCAGGAAACACGGACTCAATGCCTGGGTCAGGAAGATCCCCTGGAGGAGGGCACGGCAACCCGCTCCAGTACTCTTGCCTGGGAAATCCCACGGACAGAGGAGACTGGGGTATGGTCCATGAGGTCGCGAAGAGTAGGACACGACTGAACATGCATGCGTGACAGCAACAGCCATTGAATTAGTCTCTTCGTCTGTTGTATATAATGATGCCCTTCTGTATTAGGAAGTGGGAATAGACATCTTTTTAAAAAGTCATTTATTTACTCATTTATTTTGGCTGTGCTGGGTCGTCGCTGCGGCACAGGGTTTTGCTAGCTGCAGTGAGCAGGGGCTGCCCTCTAGGTGTGGTGTGCGGGCTTTTCACTGGGGTGGCTTCTCTGGTCGGGGCGCATGGGCTCTAGGGCCTTGGGCTTCAGCGGTTGTGGTGCATGGGCTTAGCTGCCTTAGCATGTGGAATCTTCCCATTCCAGGGATTAAATCCCAACCACTGGACCACCAGGGAAGTTCAAGTTTCTTAAATTTTAAAATGCAGCAGATCTCCTGGGGATCTTGGTGGAATGCAGATTCTGGTTCAGGAAGTCTAGATGGCGCATCTGCATTTCTAAGAGCTTCTGGGTGGTGCTGATACTGTTGGTCCATGGACCACACTTTGAGTAGCCAGGCTCCAGGCAGAAAAGAAGCCAATAGCCAGAAGAACACCCACATGCAGCAAAAAACCTGGCACAAAAAAGCTGAAGGAAAGATTATAAGCATCATTTGGCGTTAGGAAAATTCCTGATGGCAAGGTATTAAAGGTAAGAAATAGAGAGCAATGACCCTCAGTATTGTCTTCGCACAGAATCACCAGAGAGTATTCAAAAACCTATTGTCCAGGTCAGGCTTCCCTAGTAGCTCAGCTGGTAAAGAACTCGCCTGCAATGCAGGAGACCCCAGTTCAATTCCTTGGTCAAGAAGCTCCCTGGAGAAGGGATAGGCTACCCACTCCAGTATTCTTGGGCTTCCCTGGTGGCTCAGAGCACTTCGCAGGTAAATAATCCACCTGAGCAGCTAAGCATAAGCACACAGCATGGAACGAGTTAAATCAGAATTTCCGGGGATGCAGCCAGGCATCAGCGTTTTGAATCCTTCCAGGTGATGGCAATGTGCAACCGTAGTTGAAAATACATGCCAAATTTAAAACTAACCTTATGATGTGCACTTTTAAACAAAGCCATCTATCCGACTTTCATTTTTAGACCACAATTTATCATCTTTGATCACTCAAAATTCCCAATGACTATAACTAAAAGAGAAAAATCATTCGTCACTATTAATTTGCATGTAGAAATATGAGTTGCCTTAGAAGGCAGGAGCAGAAAAGATGAAGATGGTTTGCCAGTGCAGCCCAGCTCCTCTGACTTACCCCCCAAGTAGTAGGTGTCGCCTGACTCAATCTGCCCACGGAAGGAGTGAACCATGGAGGCGGCCTCACCATCCACCATCACACTCAGGTGATTCCCTCGTGCAGATAAGGACACAGAATGCCACTGCCCATCATTTAATCCAGCACCTGGAGGTAAACAGAATGGGTTAAAACAAATTCCTACAAACCTTGTTAATACCGCAACAGAGCCAGTACTTGAAAACAATATGATGCATACCTTGGGCCACCTTCCACAGACCACCAAGAACTCACTGAAGCCCACCTAGGTCACTTAGTTGGTTGACCAACGAAGAATGCACCACAGGGGACACAGAGAGACGGAGAGGTGAAGGACGGATGTGGACGCGTCTGGGGGCTTCTAAGCAGGCAATTAGGTTACATGGTATGTTGGTCATGCTTATCTAGAAGAAGGTGCTACCCATGTCAGTTGGAAGAGGGTCTTGTTGAGTAAATTTTGTGGCTGCAGAGGATCCTTGTGTCTGTTGCATCAGTCGTGGACTGGCCTGTCTGGTGTTTGTTTATGTAATAACAAAAATGATTATGTTCAGTTAGGATTACTATGGCCTCTGTGCACAGTGCGAGGGATATACTTCACTTTCTCGTCACTCAGTTTAGTCAAAAAGGTGCAAATAGGGGGGAAAAAAGTGGGGGAAGCAAAGAAAGAAATCAGAATGAAGGGGTAAAGTGAAAACAAGAGTGGATCACTCATCTTGCTTTGAAAAACACAGCTTTGGTTTGTTTCAGTCCTAGGGCCTTAAGAGAGTAAAATACCTATGAATGACCCTGAGCAATCATGAAATCATAAAGTATTTCCAATTATATGGCATCAGACATATCCTAGCCTTATCTAGCCCACTAATAGTTAGTTATGCTGAGAAGTACAGGAATTATTCTCACTTTCATATATTGCCATTATCTATAATATTCTTGGCAGACTATTTCAAAAAATATACTGACAGTCTTTAAAAATAGCAATTTAACTATTGATAAAACATGAAAATTCATAGAATAAAAGTTTATAGAAGCATTACATTAAAGTGCATTTGTTCATATCCAAACATTGGATAAAGATGGTAAAGAGTGGCAAGAAATATTCTTAAATATTAACCTTCATTTTTGGTTGCGGGAAGTGTGTTTTTCACTTTCTGTCATTTTTACATTTTCTGTTTTTCTTTCCAAATAAGATACAATGTATTCCAGGATCACCACACGACATGCGTGCGTGCTCAGTCATGTTTGTGTTCAACTCTTCGTGACCCAATGAACTGCAGCCTTCCAGGATCCTCTGTCCATGGGATTTCTCCAGGCAAGAATATTAGAGTCGACTGCCCACTTCAGGGGATCTTCCTGACCCAGGGGTCAAACCCGTGTCTCCTGCATTGGCAGATGGATTTTTTACCACTGAGCCACCTGGGAAGCCTATCGTTTTTTAAAACTACTATTAATTCCTTCAAAGCAGTCATTGTCTCTTGAATCTATGAGATGAAATATCTATATTTTCTTCAGGTGATGGAGCTGGAAGGATAAACTAGTTGAATCGCTGTGCATGACCCTAACATCTACTACAGACCGACTGTAGGGTCTTCAACTGAATGAACGCGCACTGCTGTGTGATGCAAATGCAGCCGTGAGCCTCGGGTGTCCCAGCGCACTCGCCCACACAGTCTGTGCCTGTCAGCTTCTCTGGGCTATGTTGTGGACACATACAACAGCCAAGTTTCAATGAGTAACAAGTAGGGTAAGTTTCTTGATCTGGCCCCAGGCCATCTGGCTTTCATTTCTTTGTGCTCCAGGCATTCATTCAAGCAGCACCAAGGCTAATACACAGCCCTACCCCCTGCCTCACTGCAGAGAGAAAACAGCATTTGGCAGAACCTTGCTATGGTGTTGGCAGCTTCTACTCAGATGTGGCACAGGCTCCTTTTGCGCACATGCCAGTGGCCAAAATGAGTTATCTGGCCAAGCGCAAGGGCTGTGTCCCCTCCACAGGAGGTCGTGCACGGCAGGCCCCAGACGTGAATGTTTCAACTGAGGGGGTGGGGGCAGGAATAACTGGAATCTTTAGAAATTGTCTTGGTCAACAGGGAAGGGGGTCATAAAAAAAATACTTTCATTCATTGAAAAGCAGCAGTGAGATGACTGCTTAATTTTTTTGACGCCATGCTCAAGAAAAAGAAATGCAAAAAGGCAAAATGGTT
>JADEYB020000229.1:552721-563742 GCA_015832495.2 Alces alces
CAATCTGGACATTCTCTCACTAACAACAGGGCAGAGGAAGTACACATGAAAAAAGAGAATAATTATCACTTTGAGCTATAAATTGCTGCCAAAAATAAAAATGCAAAGTGCTACACTTGAATCATTATTAATAATACGAATGAAGACAAAACAGAGCCACTAATATTGAGAAATATATTTAGTGTTGTTTTACAAGTGATGATTATTTCCTGTTTGCATTTTTACGCTAGGAGTCCCTTGTGCCCAACAGTTCATGTTTGCTGAATTTAGGATGCAGGCAGGGTCCATGACAGCTGTACAGTCAACTGGCCCTTCCCGGCCCCGGACACGCAGCTTGGATCTTCCTGGTACTGACCTCTAACCCAAGAAACTGGAGTAGTAGCTCCTCACCAAGAACATCAAGCTAACGGCAAAGCCCCATCAAAGAGCATGTTCTGCTTTGAAGCCAGTGAAGCTGAAGGTGCTTCCCGAGTAATGGGAGAAGGAGACGTTAATTTCATGGGATCAAAGAGAAACTCTAAATATCAGGCGTCCTGGCCATCACAGCAGTGAGCACACCGACAGGCCCCAGAAGCAAAAGGATGGAAGGAAATGATCAGCAGAAAGAGGGAGGCAACCCGGCACCATCTATGCTGAAGGGTCCAGGACTCATAAACACTAGACGGTGAGGCAGGGTTAGGAAGCAGAGCCAAACAGAACATGCCATTAAGAAGGGGTATGGAACAGAGGGTTGAGTGTGGGATGGGTGGCGTGGGTGAGCCTCAGCTCCAGAACCACCCACTGTCTGTGGGGGGTTATCAAAGTGGAACTGACATCTCCACTGTTCAACAACTCATGCCCACGTCCATCCCAGCACCACAAGAACACTAAATTCCTACTTCTCCAGTTTATATATGTCGTTTTGTCTTATAAGCACCATCCCTATCCCCGTCTCACTGCCCACGACCTTTACTTTGAAAACTGAATGTCAAAAAGGTTCCTTTTCCAACCCAACCCCTCTATTCCCCATGCCCCATGATCATGTTACAATATGTTATATTTGCTTTGTACAATTTTATGACTTCTCATAAACTCCTGACAAAGAAATAAATAATCTCAGAAGCGTCCTCCACACACAATCCAGTTCTCTGAAGATAAATAAATTCACATATGACAAGTGAGGGAATAAAGAAATCAATGTCTGAATAGTATGGTAGTCGTGAATACAAAATGAGGAAAAAAGACAGTTTTAAATCTTAGGTCCAATATGTAATAGCTCTCACAAACATCTAATTTCTCAAAGGTTTGGTTTCTTTCTTTTCTGAAGCATTGAGGTTACTACTATACTGAATTCATTTGGTTAGAGTGGGAGTTGAATGAGAAAATGTTGTAGGAGGTAGGATCTGACATATTAAATATCCTGTGTGTGGTATATCTTATGGTCACACTTCTCTACAAAGGTAATCCTTTGATCAGGGACAGAATGAAATATGACAAAAACCCCAAGATGTTCCCAGCCAACTCATTCTTCAGGTTACTCTTCCAGTTTTCTAGAAGATTATATTTTAAATTAATTTTTTCATTTTTGTGTTCACTTAAAAAATACCAGTATATTCTAGACCTTCAAAATGGCAGCTGTAGATTTGATCCCCCATGTATTTCATGGAACGCTTTTACGTTTGTCTTTATGCTCAGACTGACTGCCAGCATCTTTTCTTTCATTGTCAGTGGGGAAAAGCCAGAAGACATAAAACATAAATGATGTTCAAAAGAAGTTTCCACAGCGACGAAAGTAGAAAAGTGAGTAACGATGGGGACCAGGGAGCACGGGACAGCTGTTCTCACCTGTGTTCCCCCAGGAGGAGCATTCCAGCGGAGAAGACAGAACCATCAATCACAATAAATGTAACTGCTCTTGATTTGAGCTTTGTTCATTTTATGAAGTGCCCACTACATAACAGGTACTCAGCTAACCTCTGAGAATCTAAGATTTAAAGGCTCATTTCCGGTCCTCCTCTGAATTTGACCTTAAAATAACTGTAATATTATTAAGACTTTCCATAAAACTTTCTGCCTGCACAGATATTTAAAAGGCTCAAAGAGTCAAGTTCCATTTTCAATTTGGTGTTTAGAACACAACACTGCATCAAAAACTTCATTTGAGGAATAAACACCACTTACTGTAGGCACATCCGTACACTTCAATCCGCATCCCAATCCTGCCTTTGGGGTTCCAGGTTAAGGGGAGGAAGCGCAGGAATCTGGCTTCGAAGGTCGGCTGGAGTCTGTAATGTACCACGCTGTCTGCATTTGTGTTTCCTGGAAAACCCTGAGAGAAAACGGAGAAAGGAATCAATGTGTCTGCATAATACCATCTTCCTGCTCTCACCTCACAGGCTAATAATGAGCAAACAATGCTTCACTTTGTTAGTATGCAAATTCATGGCTACTTTAGAGCAACTCTGCTAACATTTGAGGCATGTGACAATCTCTCTTCAATGCCTGGATTAGTCATCATCATCTACACTTGCCTTATTTGTAGGGCAGTTTAAGCTTCAATGGCACCATTACACTGGCTATAAACCTGCTGCTTTCAAAGACTTGCTTTTAGAAAGTTGCTCAGCCCCCACCTAAATCATTTCCTAATCTTCAAGTAGTCAAGACACACAAACTCACTTCCAGGACAAATAAGCACAGTGCCAGCTTGCAGGATGTACAAAAAGAATCCTAGACCCTAAAACTTGAGAGGTGGGGGCGGG
Source organism: Alces alces (assembly GCA_015832495.2). Classification (NCBI taxonomy): domain Eukaryota; kingdom Metazoa; phylum Chordata; class Mammalia; order Artiodactyla; family Cervidae; genus Alces; species Alces alces. The sequence continues at coordinate 555,460 of JADEYB020000229.1, forward strand.
GGGGGTGGATCTGACCAGTGTTCTAGTTCAAAACCCTTAACTTATAAATGCAAAAATGTTAGTTACTTAGACATGTCCGACTCTTTGCAACCCCAGGGACTGTAGCCTGCCAGGCTCCTCTGTCCATGGGATTTCCCAGGCAAGAATACTGGAGTGGGTTGCCATGCCCTCCTCCAGGGGATCTTCCCAACCCAGGGACTGAACCTGCATCTCCTGCACGGTAGGCAGATTCTTCACTGCTGAACCACCAATGCAAAACTCAAGCCTAAGAAAATGAAGAGTCTGTGCAGGCAGGATAGCTATTCTCCACTGTGGTCAGGACAAGATCGTGGGGATTCAAATTTTGATCTATGTTCACTGTGCTTTGTCAGGCTGCCCCAAGTTATCAGCATTTAGGAGGTGCTTGGGGAAACACTCCAACACCACCTGCCACAAGATAAGAGGTGTGATTTCTCAACCATGGGTATCTAGCTTCATGCTAGAAGGGGTCAGCATGAGAGCATGTTATAAGGAGTATGGTGTTCCTTTTAATGTAAATATCAGAAGGTAGGGAAACCAAAAAATGGATGATGTTGTTGTATACACATACATTAATTATAGATATGTTACTAATGACTTACTCATTTTAAAAAGACATGTAGGCGAGAAAGCTTACATAAACACAGCACAATCTCCAACACACAGGAAGAGCATTCCAACGCAACTTCTCCAGTCGTCCTGGCAAACCTCTCTTTAACAGTGTTTACTGCTCTGCTGTTTAGTCACTTAGTTGACCTGGCTCTTTGCGACCCCAAGGACTGTAGCCCGCCAGGCTCCCCTGTCCATGGGATTTCCCAGGCAAGAATACTGAAGTGGGTTGCCATTTCCTTCTTCAGGGGACCTTCCTGACCCAGGGATTAAATCCACTTCTCCTGCTTGGCAGGTGGATTCTTTACCACTTCCCAGGCTTTCCACCAGAGAAGGCCATGGCACCCCACTCCAGTACTCTTGCCTGGAAAATCCCATGGACGGAGGAGCCTGGTGAGCTGCAGTCCATGGGGTCGCTGGGAGTCGGACACGACTGAGTGACTTCACTTTCACTTTTCACTTTCATGCATTGGAGAAGGCAATGGCAACCCACTCCAGTGTTGTTGCCTGGAGAATCCCATGGACGGAGGAGCCTGGTGAGCTGCAGTCCATGGGGTCGCTGGGAGTCGGACACGACTGAGCGACTTCACTTTCACTTTTCACTTCCATGCATTGGAAAAGGAAATGGCAACCCACTCCAGTGTTCTTGCCTGGAGAATCCCAGGGACGGGGGAGCCTGGTGGGCTGCCGTCTAGGGGGTCGCACAGAGTCGGACGTGACTGAAGCGACTCAGCAGCAGCAGCAGCAGCAGCAGGCTTCCCACCTGGGAAGCCCAGAGTTTACTGTGTGTGAACTCACGCCAAGTCGCTTCAGTCGTGTCTGACTCTTTGAGGCCCCATTGACTGTAGCACCTGTATGCTCCTCTGTCCATGGGGTTCTACAGACAAGAATACTGGAGTGGGTTGCCATTTCCTTCTCCAAAGGATCTTCCTAACCCAGAGATCAAATCTGTGTTTCCTGTGGCTCCTGGATTGCAAGTGTATTCTTTACCCCTAAGCCCCTGGGGAAGCCCCAGAGTTTACTGTACTTTAAAAAATGATGGGTGGGTTTCAGATGAAATGAATCTAGCTGCCTCCTATTATAGAATCTACTTCCTTCTCACCTCTGCCATCTTGCCAATCTTGGTACATTAACAACTGTACATCAATCTCTGTCCTGAAGTTTCATGACAATTTGAAAGACCATCACAAGTCATCTGTAAAGAATTCTTTTTGTCTCTGCCTTCAAAGAGGAAACCAAGCAGGATCACATGGGACCTTCCTGGAAGAGACTCCCCTGCACCATGCCCTCCACTTGTCTCCTATCTATAAAGAAACTTTAGCTTCCTAGGCCTTCCCCGAGTTCCAAAGAGTAAATTTAATCATAGAAGTGAAAAAATGCAAAAAACAAAGAAAGAAAAATAATCAAATAAAGCAAAATAACAAGTTTAGCCATTAAAGTTAAAGACCTTTAGTACCTCCTCAAAGGCTATAGATATTATTTTGAGCCACGTCCTTTGAGCTGTTTTGAAAAACCTCCACCAGGTGGAAGAAGTTAACTGTATGCTGCCCATAAGCACATAAATCCCAGACTGGTTGGAATCAGAAGGTTGATGATGTTGACTCTTGATTATCTCATCACCAACCAATCAGAAGAATGTCCATGAGCTGATCACATATGTCACAACCCCCTTTCCTTACCTGACTTTAAAAATCTTCCCCTGAAAGCCATTGGGGAGTTTGGGTCTTTTTACAAATGCATGTATATTTATTTTTAATTGAAGTGTAATTGGTTTACAGTGTTGTGTTGGTTTCTGCCCAACATCAACATGGTGTGAGTCCTCTGTTATGCAGCAAATGCTCATTGGCTGTCTATTGCATACATGTTAATATATGTCTGCATGTCACTCTCTCCAAACACCCCACCCTCTCCTTCCTCCCACCCCCACTGTGTTCGAAAGTCTGTTCTCTATGTCTGTCTCCACTGCTGCCCTGTGAATAATTTCATCAGTACCATATTTCCAGATTTCATATATATATAATATTAATCACTCCTTAAGTACTACCTACCGGGACTCCTTGCTTGGGACCCTGCAATTAATGCTTTGCTTTCCTTCGCCGCAACTAAATGTCAGTAGATTGGCTTTGCTGCATGTGGGCAAGTGGACCCAAGTTTGGTTAGGTAATGCAATTGGATCTGACCAGTTTACACTCTGAAAACAAAGTGTAAGGTCCCTTAGGTATATGTCTCTCTTTTGAAATCTACTGTCAAATGTTAAAGATATCTAAATTCCACCAATTTTTGGAACCCATAGTCAAAACATAAAACGTAGAGTTATTTTGGGGTGGGCTACTTTCAAATTCTGCACTCTTTGATCTCACCAAATTTTGTTCATCAGACATCAAAGATGTCACACAACAGACCTCCATTTAATAATAATAAATTCAGGGAACAAAAAGAGGTTGATGCTTTCTCATGCTCACTTACAGTAGAGGGACAAATCCAGCTAAACTGCCATGCAGTTAACACAAACAGCCAGATGCATTTATGCCCCCAAAGAGCAAGACTCCTTAAATCAACCAGGAATGGTGTCTGCCTAGTTATTTAGCTTTGCAGAATGCTGGGCCAGGTTTAACAACCAGATCAAACCAAGCCAAACTGGTAATCAAGCTTGTGAACTGTCACCACCAGGGAGATTTCCTTGGTATAAACAAATGGAAATAAGAAAAGAGAAGACTCAAATGTAACGAGAATGCATATTCCAGAGGCTGTGGTGCTGCTTCTTGGCTAATGAATGAAATGCCACCATAAGGTCACTTGATTATTTATCTTGTTCAATGAAAGTAAAATCTTTGACCTAAATCATCTTTTCTTTCTAATGTTAACAACTGCTATGCCAAGATCAGGTAAACCCTTTTCACCGCCTCTCTACTCCAAAGAAGAACTCAAGACCATCCACTCCCCAACTTTATATTGGACCCCAGGCTGATATGTGTAGAAGTAGCATTTTCTCAGCTCCACCACTGCCTAGGATGTGGTACTAAGCTGATATTGTCTGTTGCAAGTCACAGTTCTTTTGTCTACAAAACCAGTTTGATAAAATGTGCTCTAAGGTTTGGAGTACTAATTGAGAAAAATGTCTGAAATGGAGGCCACTCATGGCCTACCTATAGGTAAATGCTCCAGAAGTCATGGCTGCCGGGACTACGGCCGTGGCTGATATTGGGTTATTATTGTTGCATCTGGCAGAGACAGCTCATCTGTCAGACTCTGCAAGCTGGTCTTCATATTTTATCTGAGGTTCAATACCCAAGCACTTGCCTGTGTGTGCTCAGTCGTGTCCAACTCTTCGTGACCCCATGGACTATAGCCCACCAGGCTCTTCAGTCCGTGGAAATTTTCCAGGCAAGAATCCTGGAGTAGGTTGCCATTTCCTGCTCCATAATATCTATGACATCCAGGTAAACTGGAAAGGAACATCACTTTCTACATTCACTATAATTCCAACATTATAATTGAAGCCAAGAAGTAAAGTTGATATTTATTTTAGCATAGCTAGGAAATGAAATTATTTCCTAGGAATGATAATTAATTTTTTTTTAGTTTTCCTTATAAATTATTACTTCTTTCTGAAGTACTCTGTTTATTGAATACAAATTGTATTTCAGATTGGTATGATTATAATGCTCTACAACAAAAGGGATTTCTCTTTTTGTTTTATTGAAATTTAAGACAGAATACTCTTGGAGAAATACTTCAAGTGAGAATAATCAATGCTAATAGTCTATGAATAGAGGAGCTTAAGAATTCACTGTTTACAATTTCTGAGATCTGCATACAAAACATTCACTGTATGTGGTTTTAATCCTAGTCAATATTTGGATTGTATGTATATACGTATGTATACATACATGTGGGCTTCCTGGTGGCTCAGATGGTAAAGAAGCTGCCTGCAATGCAGGAGACCAGGGTTCAAACCCTGGTTTGGGAAGAGCCGCAGGAGGAGAGCATGGCAACCCACTCCAGTATTCTTGCCCGCAGAATTTTCATGGACAGAGGAGCCTGGTGGGCTAGGGTCACAAAGAGTCAGACGTGACTGAACGACCAAGCACAGCACACACATACCTGTACCCACGTGACTATCTTAGATCATTCTAGTTTTAGGAAATTACACTGTTTTGTCTTAGATAGAACTATCAATAGTTCCTTTGCAAATAAATGAAAGATACATTTCTTTAGGATACAGAAATTTAAGTGAAATTAATTTGGAGTAGAATGTATCTCTAGTAACACCCCACTCTGACATCTGGGGTTTATTACTGAACTGATCTCATATTTTTTACTAAACTGACATTTATTCTTTTTTAAATGTGGCGTAATCTATCATTAAATAATTTTGCTTTCATGTTTCCAGAACAGACGTAAATGTACAGGCCAAGCACAGAATGTCAGGAACATAGGTCTGCTCTTGCCCTGTTCTAACAAGTAACAAAATGAAGCTTGTAGGAATAAGACTCTTTACCAGCTGAGCTACCAGGGAAGCCACTGGAGCGGCGGCTGTGTGGTGCTGGAGCGACTTTGAGGAGATATCCCACATCCAAAGACAAAGGAGGAGCTCCAGCAAGACGGTAGGACGGGTGCAATTGCGTTTAGAGTCAAACCGCATAACCACCAGTGACGCTCAGAGGGCTCAAACAGACCTTCTGCACACCAGGACCCAGAGCCCCCCCAGAGACCGAGACAGACCGTGTCTGAGCGTCTCCTGTGGGGTCCGGGTCGGCAGTGGGCTGCTGCAGGGGCAGGACTCCGGGTGCAGTAGACCTGGGTGTGGCAGAAGCCCTCTTGGAGGAGGTCGCCATTAACCCACCACAGAGCCACTAGAACTTCCACAGGACGCGGAAACAGACTCTGGGTGGGCACAAACAGAACCTTGTGCACCAGACCCAGGAGAAAGGAGCAGTGACCCCACAGGAGACTGACCCAGACTTGCCCGTGAGCGTCCAGGAGTCTCTGGCGGAGGCGTGGGTTGGCGGTGGCCTGCTGTGGCATTGAGGGCACTGAGTGTAGCATTCATCGCCATTATCTTCATCACCCCCACCATGGTTTGGCATCAGGTCAAACAGCAGGGAGGGGACACAGCCCCAGCCTTCAACAGAAAACTGGATTAAGGATTTACTGAGCATGGCCCTGACCATCAGAACAAGACCTAGTTTCCCCTTTTGGTCAGTCTCTCCCATCAGAAAGGTTTCATAAGCCTCTTATCCTTCTCCATCAGAGGGCAGACAGAATGAAAACCACAATCACAGAAAACTAACCAATCTGATCAAATGGACCACAGCCTTGTCTAACTCAATGAAACTATAAGCCATGCCATGTAGGGCCACCTAAGAAGGATGGATCATGGTGGAGAATTCTGACAAAACGTGGTCCACTGGAGAAGGGAATGGCAAACCACTTCAATATTTGTGCCTTGAAAACCCCATGAACAGTATGAAAAGGCAAAAATATAGGACATTGAAAGATGATCTCCCCAGGTCAGTAGGTGTCCAATACACTACTGGAGATCAGTGGAGAACTAACTCCAAAAAGAATAAAAAGATGGAGCCAAAGCAAAAACAACAGCCAGTTCAGGATGTCACTGGTGATGGAAGTAAAGTCTGATGCTGTAAGAGCAATAATTCATAGGAACCTGGAATGTTAAGTCCATGAATCAAGGCAAATTGGAAGTGGTCAAACAGGAGATGGCGAGAGTGAACATTGACATTTTAGGAATCAGTGAACTAAAATGGACTGGAATGGGTGAATTTAACTCCGATGACCGTTATATCTACTACTGTGGGCAAGAATCCCTTAGAAGAAATGGAGTAGCCATCATAGTCAACAAAAGAGTCCAAAAGGCAGTACTTAGATGCAATCTCAAAAATGACAGAATGATCTCTGTTCGTTTCCAAGGCAAACCATTCAATACCACAGTAATCCAAGTCTTTACCCTGACCAGTAACGCTGAAGAAGCTGAAATTGAATGGTTCTATGAAGACCTACAAGACCTTCTAGAACTAACACCCAAAAAAATATGTCCTTTTCATTATAAGGAACTGGAATGCAAAAGCAGGAAGTCAAGAGATACCTGGAGTAAGGGGCAAATTTGGCCTTGGAGAACAGAATGAAGCGGGTCAAAGGCTAACAGAGTTTTGCCAAGAGAACGCACTGGTCATAGTAAACACCCGCTTCCAACAACACAAGAGAAGACTCTACACATGGACCTCACCAGGTGGTCGACACTGAAATCAGACTGATTATATTCTTTGCAGCCAAAGATGGAGAAGCTCTATTCAGTCAGCAAAAATAAGACTGGGAGCTGACTGTGGCTCAGATCATGAACTCCTTATTGCCAAATTCAGACTGAAATTGAATAAAGTGGGGGAAACCACTAAATCAAATCCCTTATGACTATACAGTGGACATGACAAATAGATTCAAGTGATCAGATCTGATAGACAGAGTGCCTGAAGAACTATAGATGGAGGTTCATGATATTGTACAAGAGGCAGTGATCAAGACCATCCCCAAGAAAAAGAAATGCAGAAAGGAAAATGGTTGTCTGAATAGGCCTTACAAACAGCTATGAAAAGAAGAGAAGCGAAAGGCAAAGGAGAAAAGGAAAGATATTCCCATCTGAATGCAGAGTCCCAAAGAAAAGCAAGGAGAGAGAAGAACGCCTTCCTCTGCAATTAATGCAAAGAGATAGAGGAAGACAACAGAAAGGGAAAGACTGGGGATCTCCTCAAGAAAATAAGAGATACCAACGGGACATTTCAGGCAAAGATGGGCACAATTAAGGACAGAAATGGCATGGACCTAAACAGAAGCAGAAGATATTAAGAAGAGGTGGCAAGAATACACAGAAGAACTGTACAAAAAAGATCTTCATGACCCAGATAATCATGATAGTATGTTCACTGACCTAGAGCGAGACATCCTGGAAAGCAAAGACAAGTGGGCCTTAGAAAGCATCACTATGAACAAAGCTAGTGGAGGTGATGGAATTCCAGTTGAGCTATTTCAAATCCTGAAAGATGATTGTGAAAGTGCTGCACTAAATATGTCAGCAAATTTGGAAAACTCAGCAGTGGCCACAGGGCTGGAAAAGGTCAGTCTTCATTCCAATCCCAAAGAAAGGCAATTGCAAAGAACGTTTAAACTACCTCACAATTGCACTCATCTCACACACTAGTAAAGTAATGCTCAAAATTCTCCAATCCAGACTTCAACAGTACGTGAACCATGGACTTCCAGATGTTCAAACTGGATTTAGAATAGGCAGACGAACCAGAGATGAAATTGCCAGCATCCACTGGATCATCAAAAAAGCAAGAGAGTTCCAGAAAAGACATATACTTCTGCTTTATTGACAACGCCAAAGCCTTTGACTGTGTGGATCACAACAAACTCTGGAGAATTCTTCAAGAGATGGAAATACCAGACCACCTGACCTGCATGCAGGTCAAGAAGCAACAGTTAGAACTGGACATGGAATAACAGACTGATTCCAAATCATGAAAGGAGTACGTCAGAGTTGTATATTGTCACCCTGCTTATTTAACTTATATGCAGAGTACACAATGAGAAATGCTGGACTGGATGAAACACAAGCTGGAATCAAGACTGTCAGGAGAA